>DWMZ01006722.1:0-10176 GCA_018249855.1 Eueides tales michaeli | reverse complement strand
ACAAAATAAAACGTAAAAATTTCAAGGTTACCCAACAATGACCTCTTTGGCGCGATGACGTCGCGTCAGCTGATTCCCGCCAAAACCGGCGTCACGGACAACACGGACGGGAAAAATGGAAAAAAAAAACATAATAACTATAGAATTATTTACAACAATTCTATTGTAGGAATCATGTTTTCTAGAGAACAATGAGAATTTGAATTGTATTTTAATTTTTAAAGTTTAAAACCCCTCGAGAAACAGCTGATTTGTTTCGCGTCGCCATTTTCTTGCGGAACGGGTTGGTCGTCATGTGATTTAACAGTTGGGTGAGTATTAATGAATCGCTCGTTTTGTTATTTGTTTTATTTAATTTTTTTTTAAGATGCAAGGACGGTTGTTGATTTAAATATATATTTACATATATATTTTATATATACTTACTAATATTATAAAACGGAAGTATGTTTGATCGAATCCGCTAATCTCAGGAATTACTGGTATGAATAGAAAATTATAGATTAATATTTTTCTATTGGATAGTTTATTTATCGAGGAAAGTTATAGATAATAGTATATCTATATTATTTTGATATAATATATTATATCAAGTTAATCTCTTTTTCGTTCAGCTTTACGCTGTATACCCTTATAACCTATTGTTAAGACACTTCGTTTGATTTCCCCCAAAATTGAGACATTGCGTATTGAATGGCGGTACTCAACGCCGCGTTTTGCTTTGTTATCAAAGCGAAAACATAAATACTCAATTTAAAAATGTCAAATATTAAATTCCCTCGAGTTAGAAACAAACTCTGTCACGTTTATAGTCACACGCTTTACCGCTGCGCCACGGCAGGCCTCATCAAATCAAAATATTCAATTCTTTTTATTTTCTCTAAAGAATGCAGGAGAAGTCACAGGTAAAAGTATCTTAGATAAGTATTAGAAAAAGTTGTTAAGTTGCATGCTACATATACATTTCTTTACCTTCACGCTCTGTCCCGATTATCTTTCCTTCCGAATTCAATACGTTACGTGTTTAATGGTTGATATTGAACGCTGCCGATGTGCTTCTTTAATAGGTGATATGTAATGAGAAAGAAAGAAATGAACAATTTTAAATGATACAATTTTAAACGGATTAATCGCGTATATTGGTTTTTAAACATTTTTGGAAACCCGAGCACTTTGCAGTAGTAGCTAGTAGGTGGTCACGGGTAGACTCGTGACGCGATTAATCCGTTTAAAAATTGTTTCATTTAAAATGTGTAACAATAGCGAAAATCAAAGATATCATTAAGAAATTAATAAGTATTTTAATCATCGTCTGCAGTATGTAATTTAGCTTTGAATTTGAAATCAAGTATGTAAACGATTAGAGGCTCAAATGTACACTTTACACACATACATTTCTTAATTTTAACTCTTCTTCTTGAAACGCTAGAAAGTAGCTAATATTTTTTCCAGACTTTTGATACTTTTAGCATGTAATGTGAAACACATTTTTAATCTTGTAATATTGCCTTTAAACATTACTTAGAACAGATAAGGGCATTACAGTGGTCAATATTTTTTTCCTTGGACCCGAAGCGAATTTTTGACAAGACGTCCCTTTGTTTAATTCACTTTCAACCGTTTTCTAGCTGAGAAGTTATATTATGAGATTTGAAATAACAACGATTGTATTGCAAGTGTTACAAGAAACTTCTATATTTTAGTATAACAGTAGTAGTAGAAAAGAATAGAGGAAAATATAAGATTTCTATTTGTGAACTTCACCTAAAGCCCGACGATGCCCGATCTTGCTTGTTGTATTTTTTTTTTGTATATTATTTCTTCTTTTTTGATTTCTATTAAAAAAAATAGCTTTTTTAATATATTTATGGTTGTTAGATAACATTATAGACAAAGAGAGCTTGGTTTGCTGTCACTTTCGATTTTAGATTCATTACGAGGTGGGTGGCGGATCCCAACGTCGTGTCTCTGTGCTGTCGTCGTTTGTCTTAATTGATAAAGGAAACCAAAATATATTAAACATGTATTTATTTCCTTTTTTTTGTGAGAATTGAATATACAAGCATTTTATATTGAAAACAAAATCTTTTTTCTGGATGAACTTCAATCAAAAGTTTAAAGTAAGGAACAGCAATTAGATTCCTTCAGGATGTGGTCCGTCATAAACCTCACATGATTTTCACATCACACGATGATCTATTGTGAATTCGGTTTTTACAATAGATATGAAATATTTATGTTACAAGTGTGTAATTTTTTTTCTGGCAAATAACTTTTTCTGCTCCCTTTGTTTGGCGGAATGGTGTGGCGAGGGGTTTGGTCGAAAAAATGGTCCGACCATATTGTATTGACCGTGTACCGGATCATTTGTACGGTTATACTCGAAATGGGTTTATTTAGAATTGTTTAGGCACTCAAATGATGAGAACTTTTGTAAAAATCATTGTTAGGTATTCCATTGTAGTGTATAGCTCTTTATTGGCCACTATTTCCTGTAAGAATTTCAAAGTTAATCCTTGTCGTGGATACTTGAATTGCAGAATATATATAAATAATAAGTACCTAATAATTTCGTATATAAATGTTATCTTTGTCCCAAAGACTCAGAATGTAACATGAATTAATCAATTTAGTTTTATCTCAAGAAACGATCGCGCAAAAAAAACAGTACAAAAAGATCAATAATTAGCAACTTTAGACAAAAATTTTAATTGCAATGCAAAGTTTTGAATTATTACAGTCGCTCACAAAAAAGGTGCAGGTATGGAGCCAACGTTATAAATGGGTGAAACCTGTCATCTAATACCCTTACAATATATTTGATACGGTTCTTATAAATATTATTGTGCAAAGAGGCAGTGAAAAGGCGTTTAGTAAAAACTGGTTTATACATTTGACTCTAAAATCCTTTTAAAATGATATTGCGGTTGCGATTTTTGTACGTAGATAAATAAAATCATTGATTACACGCAAATTTGTTTGCCTGAATTTTTACACATAATACATATTTTGTGGGAAACGGAAGTGGAACGGAGTGTCTTAACACTAGGTTCCCGGGTTCCCTCTGCCAACCCTGCCTCGTGCGGGATTCAGCGTGAAGCTAAAAAAATAAATAATACATATTTTTCAGTTCTCGTAAGACCTAATTACTAATATATGGATAATTCTTATCAAATTTCGAAATTTAAGTCCCGAGTCATCAGTGCTAATCCATATGTATATATTATCGATGTATTTTTTTGTATATAAATAATGCAAGTGGTTTACATTAGTATTGTTAGGAAGAAGAATAGAAAAAAACTGTCTTTCTTTCACCTTATCACTTAGCTCTAGAAATATAATAGAAAAGCCTTCATCTTAAATTCAAATGTATTTTTAAAGAATGTAATATGCCTATGATATTCGAAAATAATTAATAATTCTAACTACGATTCCATTCCTTAAATAGACCTTACGGAGTAAAACTTTTTCTGCTTTTTTAATGTTATCCAAATTGAAATTTCAAAATTTGATGGAGATACCTATATACCCACATTAATGTTACAAATGCTCTGTGTCTTGATAGTGCGCTCCCAGGATCCTTCTGCCTAACCTGCTATGTACAGAATACAGCGTAGGTAAAGGCTAAAAAAAGACTGATAAAAAAATGGCTCTAAACTCTGGAACGAGTGAAAATAAATATAAATTGTTTTACTTTAAAATATAACTTTTACCAAAAATTTATTTAAAAAGTCGGCTGGTAATTACCAAATCAAAGTAAAAGATTACAAAAAGAAATGTAAGAAACTAGCTTAGGTAATTTTTAATAGTTTTGCACTTCAAAGAACAAAGCCTATATTATAAGGATTTAAAATACAAAAGACTTCTGCATTGCTGTATATATTTAGTCGTTAAAAGTGTTTTTTACGCTACTAGCTGACAATGTGTCAGCTTAGTAAAGCGTGTTCTTTAGGTTTTATACTGTGTTAGTAAATCAGTTTTTTTATATAATTATCTGGTTTTTCAGGAAAAAAATGTAGCAATAACATAGAGAAAGAAGAAATGAAATCGCTATGATTCCGCCACTCAACACGCAAATGCCTCAAATTCGGCGGAAAGTGGGGAACGGAATTGGAACGAAGTGTCTTAACACTAGGTTCCCGGGTTCCCTCTGCCTACCCTGCATTGTGCGGGATACAGCGTGAAGCTAAAAAAAAAGATCTACAGAGATAGAGAAAATCTAGTATTCAATTATCCCGTTTCTCGCTTATTTTTAAATTATCTAGATATCACGTGTTGACAAGAAGAATTCAATGACACTCTTTATTTTGTTACTAAAACTTTGCAATTAAAAGAATTAATATCCAAATGAAAATCATATGCATAACTGTAGCGCTTACACCTAGAGTCTTGTACTGCTCCATGAAGTCTTCAAAAACGAATTTAATATTTTATAAATTTATAACAATTATCAATTAATTAAAGTAACAGTTATAATTGAGGTCTGTCGTGGCGCAGCGGCACAGGCGTGTGACTGTAACCGACAGGTTCTGGGTCCGATACAGACTCGAGCAAAAACAAATTTTAATATTTTCATTTATTTGCTCTGGTATTTAGGCAAAGTGCGGCGTTGAGTTCCACCACTTAACACGCAATGCCTCAAATGTGGCGGAAAGTGGGGAACGGAAGTGGAACACTAGGTTCCCAAGCTCCCTCTGCTGACCCTGCCATGTGCGGGATACATGCGTGAAGATATAAAAAAAAATGTAATTAAATAGTTGTATTCATAATTATTTGCGAAAACTATTTCTATGTTTGTTATGTTAAAATTCAAAAGGCGCCATAGCGGCGTCATTTTTTTTGCTTAAATTGTTCCTCAATGACGGTTAACATTTTAAAACTGAAATTTTAAAAGCGTAACGATTTTGTGTGGAACGGAAGTGGAACGGAGTGTCCTAACACTAAGTTCCCAAGTTCCCTCTGCCTATCCTGCCATATGCTGAATACAGCGTAAAACTGAACAAAAAAGTAACAATTTATCACTAAATAACTCCATATACACTACTTAGGCTTACCATTGTCATTTCCCGGCTCTAACGACAAAATGCGGCGTTGAATTCCGCCAACACGTTATATTTCGATCTACGAACAGTGTTTAACATCAGACTGTCACAGGAAATAATAAATAAAACAAAAACAAATAATCTCATTCGATATTTTATCGAATGATGTGATAATAGTGTTCAGTTTTAAAGCTTGTCAAGCTCAAGTTTACGTCCGTACTGTGTTATGTAATCATCTCGCAAATTATAACCTTCAAATATTTTAAATTACGCTTTATAAAAAGAGTTCAGAGAGATAGTGACCAATTATTCTGTTATTTTATACCGTTTTTTGTTTAATTTAAATTAAGTTAGGCCCAAACGTACTGTAAGCGTGACTGGTTGTAAACTCGAGTCCAATTCGAGGGCATTGTGTGTTTAATATTTTCATTTCTTAGCTTTTTTAAGTAACTTAATTAATTAATTCGAATTATTTAAATTACGTTTCATAAAAAGAGAGATAGTGACCAATTATTCTGTTAATTTATACCGTTTTAAAGTTAATTTAAATTAAGATCTGTCGTACCGCAGGGGCTGCTGGTAAATGGGAGGGTCTTAATGGAAACAAAGTATCTATCAGGTTCCCAAGTTTCCTTTATCTACCCCACGTTGTATCCCCATAGCAACGTAGGCAAAGAGAAACTAGATATTTATTTCTCCGTGTAGGTATATTATCTTTTTAGCGCCCCGCACGAGGCAGGGTAGCCAGAAGGAACCCGGGAACCTAGTGTTAAGACACTCCGTTCGACTTCCGTTACCCACTTTCCGCCGAATTTGAGGCATTGCGTGTTAAGTGGCGGAACTCAACGCCGCACCTCAAATCTCCCTACAAAATACATTGGATACGTCCTCTTCTGTCCTAAGTAAATATAGTGGTAATGGAGTATTTATAATTGTTACCACAGCGCCACAACTCAACTTCACGCTGTATCCCACACATGGCAGGGTACGCAGAGGGAACTTGGGAACATAGTGTTAAGACACTCTGTTCCACTTCCATTCCCCACTTTCCACCGAATTTGAGGCTTTGCGTGTTGTGTGGCGGAACCGAACGCCGCGCTTTGCCTTGTTACCGGAGCGAAGAAATGAAAACATTAAATAATTAAATTGATCATATTAAAGATAATATTGATAATATTAGAGGTCTGTCTTGTCGCAGTGACACAAGCGTGTGACTGTAAACGACAGGTCTCGGGTTCGATCCCCAGTCGAGGAAATTAAAAATTTAATATTTTCAATTTAAATATTTATTATTACAAAAGCGCGGCGTTAAGTTCCGCCACTCAACACGCAATGCCTCAAATCTGGCGGAAGTGGGACGGAGTGTTCCAACACTAGGTGCCCAAGTTCCCTCTGCCTACCCTGCCATGTGCGGGATACAGCGTGATAATATTAAATATTTCATTTTCTCGACTGGGTATCGAACCCACGACCTGTCGTTTACAGTCACACGCATGTGCCGCTGCGCCACGACAGACCTCTTATACTATACATTCGCACTAAAGTAACAAGTATCGAGTCTTTCTTACATGAGAAAGTAAATATAGACTGTTTCAAGTAAAGTACAGTGCAACGCGCAGGTTGTGGTCAAATATTTGCGAAAATATGATCTAATGAAGCCTTTTATATTGTAAAAGCGACAGATTGCGGGTTCAATTCTCAGAGAGGTATTTTCATGTCTTGGCTCTGAATCTTTCTCGAGCGGAGTGTCTTAACACTAGATAGCTAAAATTTCTCCTACTCTGTCATATGCGGGATACAGCGTGAAGTAAAAAAAATGTTTATTTGAGGCCTGTCGTGGTGTTGTGGCAGAAGCGGGTGACTGTAAACGACAGGTTACGGGTTCGATCCCCACTCTATTTAATATTTTGTAATAAAACATCAACAAGGCTAATAATTTAAAGGGAAATAGGGAAGGTAACGGAGTGTCTTGACACTAGGTTCCCAAGTTCCCCCTGCCTACCCTGCCATGTTCGGAATACGGCGTGAAGCTGATTGAGTAAGTATTATATTAAAAGTTGCCATGACTCGGAATCATGTGTCATACATACTCTGAGTTTGACATACGTGTCATGACACCACAATCTAATCTAGATATTATAATAATATTTAAACTTTCAACAATTCTTTTTGTATTAAGTGTCCTCTTTCAATTTTCCTAGATAAAGTTTGTCCAATCAAATATCTGAGATGGGCACAAGACTATTCTATAATGGGCACAAGTAATTATGCCCATTTGGTCACAAACGCGTAAAGCAGGTAAAAACAACAAGAAATCTGTTTTCATAATTGAGTGTTAACACTGAATTTGCCTTCGCCTAACCCGCTAAATGCGTGTTAGAGCGTGAAACTGTAATATTACCTAATTAGTGAATAAATAACTGAAAACTTGAAAGCGCCATTGTATAAAATAAATAGTAAAATATGTATATATTTGTATGTGTTTTGTAAAATTAGCTTTCTCAGTACAAAGGCATGATAAACAACTTAGCGTTATCCTATACAATGTGTATTTTGAGGTGTATGGGCACAGTGGTTGAGTCCTGGATTTGGTTCCCGCTTGAGAATATTTTCTCCTAATGTATGAGGAATAGTGGCGCAGGGGACAAGTTTGTGGCTTTAAAAGCGCCAGGTCGCAGGTTCGATCCTCATTCTAGTAAATGAACAATTTTTGAATATTTATATTATATCATTTTGATAAGGCGTCGCGTTCAGTTACGCCACTCGCTCAATGAAATGAACATTTGTTATATTTATATTTGAAAGTTTTGATTATGATGCAAAGCGCGGTGTTCAGTTACGCCACTTATTCGAAGAAATAAACGTTTTTATATACATACTTCTTCATTTTGATAACTAGACAAAGTGCTACGTTCAGTTACGCCACATATTCGAAGTAATTAACTATTTTATGTTTATATTTGTAAGTTTTGATGATGAGGCAAAGCGCGGCGCTCAGTTACGACTCTTATTCGAAGAAATGAACGTTTTTTTATTTATATTTCTTCATTTTGATAACAAGACAAATCGTCGCGTTCAGTTACGCCATATATTTGAAGAAATAAACTTTGTAATATATTTCTATTTCTTTACTTGGATAATGAGGCAAAGCGCCACGTTAAGTTAATCCACTCAATACGCAATGAAACACAAGAATTAAACGGAGAGAAACGGAGTGTTATAATGAGAACGGAGTGTCTCAACACTAGCTTCATAGGTTTCCTCTATTTATCCTTCTATGTGAGTGATACAGCGGTAAGCTAAAAAAAAAGTTTATACATTATCTACAGTGAGCCGGAGCTCAACCCCGCACTTTGTCTTGGTACCAGAGAGTTTATAGTCAAATACTTAGGCAATGCTATAATCTTCTTTATTTGAAGTCGGTTAATATTTTCAGAAATATTTTTTTTTTATCATTTTTTTATCAGCTTCACGCTGTATTCCGCACATGACAGTAGGCAGAGGGAACTTGGGAACCTAGTGTTAAGACACTCCGTTCCACCACCACAGGCCTCAACAATTAACAAATAAAGTTTTTATATAAATATACAGTTAAAACAATTTTTTTTTCTATTCAAATGTATAGAAAATGTTGTATGAACATCCAAAAGGGCATTTTTCTAAGAATTTAGCGGTATTCAATAAATGGTGCAACTACGCGTGCTTTCCGCTTCTTTATAAGAGATGGGAGCTCTGTCGTGGCGCAGCGGCACAAGCGTGTGACTGTAACCGACAGGTTGTGGGTTCATACACACGAGAGGAAATTAAATATTTAATATTTTCAATTTAAATATTTAATATTTCATTTCTTCGCTCTGGTAATAAGAAAGCGCGGCGTTGAGTTCCGCTACTCAACACGCAATGACTCAAATTCAGTGGAAAGTGGACAACGGAAGTGGAACGGAGCATCTTGACACTAGGTTCCCAAGTTCCCTCTGCCTAACCTGCTGTGTGTGGGACACAGCGTGAACTTAAAATAAATAATTTACTGTCTTGATAAAACAGAACGCGGCGTTGAGTTACGGCACCCAACAAAACCCCTAAAATTACTGAAAAACGAGAAAAGAACAAATCAATAAAACAAATGAAACATATATTTTTTAATCCATCAATCCTTTAATCTATGTCCATAAGCTTTATAGAAGAGATCCCAAAACGCCATTCTATCATGAAACGGTCTCGATGTTGTAGACAACGTCTTGTCTATGACGAAACATGGAGAAGAGTGTTTGGTCACCGGAGAGAACTTCACTGGGAGGAGAGAAGAGAGAGAGGGAGTTGGGTCACTGAAAGAGATAAATACTGTTATACGTTATTCGGACAATATCGATGAGAATGTGAATATATTTTATTTACAATATCGACTATCCTAAAATACTGTTTACGAATAAAGTTCCAGATAGTGATCTGATAATTAATGCTGTTTTAGACACAAAGGCCACTTATAATTTTTTCCTGACTGTTTATCTGGCAGATAAGACTATCCAGTACTATATCAGTCAGTGGTCTAAAGGTTGAATACTCATTATTCTAGTACTATACTATATTTTTTCTCTAGTTTTTCCTTTAAATCTATAAAGATATATTGTATTATAACAAACTCATCTTACCCATATTTAGCGAAATTAGTCCACAGTGTGGTCATTCTATCAATCATTAGCTGGTCCATCTCTGATGGTGTTTTCTCAAATGATAAGTCGAATAAATAGGCGATATCGTCGGCGTGATTCGCTCCTTCCTCAGTTATGCTGTACTTTTTCTTCACAAAATTCCTATCCCCACAGTAGCTAAACATATATTGATAGACTTTGGCGCCATTTTCTGTAAAATCTTGAATTCTCCTTTGCAGGGGATGAACGAAATTAAAATCTGAATCGAATTCCATGATCTGCCATGACGTTTCTTTACTATACTCTTTATTGCCTAAATAATAATGGCGGACGATTTTCTTAACGTCTTCTAATCCTTCCAAATCAAACGTAGAATCCATATAAACATTAAAAACGTCTGATTTCATAAAATTTGCATTTTTCCTAAAATAACGAAACAGTGTCTCAGCGTTACAGTAACCCAACATTATTGGTATTTCTTTTAA
>DWMZ01006721.1:0-10176 GCA_018249855.1 Eueides tales michaeli | reverse complement strand
AATAATCTGTGGGATAATGGTGCAAAGTTTAAATTTTAATCTATTCACAGCTATACTTATAAGTTTTAAGCTCAAATGAAAAGTGGTGTAAATAGTTTGAATGATGATCGTATTAGTTCAAAATTTACATGGCAGGGTAGGCAGAGTGAAGTTCATAACCTAGTGCTAAGACACTCCGTTACCATTGAGACACTACGATTGTGTGTTGAGTGACGGAAATCAAGGCCAACGCACGGCCAAAAAAAAATTAGGCGTGTCGTGACGCAGCGGCATAAGCGTGTGATTGTAACCGACAGGTTCTGGGTTCGATCCCCAGCCGAAGAAATAATATATTTAATATGTTCAATTTAAATATTTAATGCTTAATTTCTTCGCTCTGGTAATAAGGCAAAGCGCGGCGTTGATTTCCGCCAATTAACACGCAATGCCTCAAATTCGGTGGAAAGTGGCGAACTGAAGTGGAACGGAGTGTCTTAACACTAGGTTCCCGGGTTCCCTCTACCTACCCTGCCTTGTGCGGGATACAGCGTGAAGCTAATAATAATAATAATAATAATAACAAAGAATTACCATAGATTATTATGGGAACGAAATAAGGCACCATGAACATATAAAAAAATTGTTTTATAGTCCACGCAAGCAAAATTGCATGCTAGGATTCAATTAATATATGTTGTTTCCTTCTTTTTGGTGAAACAAAGCGCAAATTTGAGTTCCGCCTTACTATTAACTACAAATTAAAAAATTATTCTTTTAAAATTTTAGAAGGAGACAGGCACAAAGATCGCAGATCAGAGATCTGCTTAACAATTGGAAATAGAAGCGAGTTAATAGCACGTTCCAAGCTTTGACAAAAACATCGGAGCAACTTAATTGCCACGGATTGTAGGAACTCTGCTGAGATAATTACTTTAAAATGTTACTTTTTAATAGGTTATACTTTAAATGTTGTTGTATGAAATATATATTGGAAAAAATATTCATTTTGTCGATTAAAGAACTAATCGGATGTTATATACTAAATTTACTAAATTTAAAAACGTATAAAACGTTTGAACGAAGCAGGATTTGAACCCGCGCCTCTTGGAATCCGTCCAAGCACTCTGACCACTAAGCGTTTCGTTCTCACCGAGCTCCGTCGAAATTTTTATACGCTTGTCATATAATTTAGATCAGCCGCTTAGCTTGCTTGTCTTATTATTTTAGTATGTTGTTGGATTTCATTTACATACATTCATAACAATTCGGCGGAAAGTAGGGAACGGAAGTGGAACGGAGTGTCTTAACACTAGGTTCCCGGGTTCCCTCTGCCTACCTTGCCTTGTGCGGGATACAGCGTGAAGCTAAAAAAAAGAAAAAAATAATAATTGTTATTATTTAAACTTTTTTGCCCTGCTACAAAAAACAAATCGCAGATTTTATCCTTAGATATGTGGCAAAAGGAGAGTCTTAACACTAGATTTTCCTCTGCCTTATTTTTTCTCTTCTACCTACCCTGCTATATCCAGGAAACGGCGTGAATAATATCTTGTACAAAAATAATTACAATCAAATTGTAAAAAAAATACATTGATCTAACGAGATATCATTTTCTTTGATTCTGAGATTAGTAAGATTTCAATATTAATTGAGCTAATAAAAGAGTACTCGGCTGGTGACAAGGGGGTTGGATCGCTTAGAACAATGTTAACTAATAATACCTTTTAGCGTAAAAAGTACACCTCATTTAAATTGTAAGAAGATCTTTGATTCTCAAATTCTTTGCACATTTTTTTCATTTTCATTGATCAATTATTTCTTTAAAAAATTGTCAATAATCTTGTAGATTCTCAAAGCCTCTTTGGTAAAATTTTATTTGGCTGTCCACGTCTTATCTCAAGATACGATTCACTATTTTTTGTTCCGCGTTGTAGTAATGATTATGCCAAAAATGTGTTTTTGTTACGTGCATGTAAGAGTTATGATAAAAATTGTAATGATTTAGATATATTCAACATGAAAATTAGTAACTATAAGAAAATTTTGCGTAAATTGTCCTAGGCTTTAATACTTTTTAATATTTTAATTGTTTCATTCCCCACTTTCTGCCGAATTTGAGGTATTGCGTGTTGAGTGGCGGAACTCAACGCCGCGCTTTGCCTTATTACCAGAGCGAAGAAATGAAACATTACATATTTAAAATGAAAATATTAAATATTCATTACCTCGAGTGGGGATCGAACTCTTAACATGTCGGTTACAGTCACACGCATGTGCCGCTGCGCCACGACAGGCCGAGGCAGGCAGAATTGTCTATCTGTTATTAATTTATATATTGGTAAGATTTTTTAACCAAAAAGAAAGAATAAAAAATAAATTTCAATTATTTGATAATTATATTTTTAATTGTTATTTGCAATTATAATTAACCAACCAAAGCTGCAATGTAGTGTGACGCTCGGCCCCCGGCGTTCTAACAACGCTTCGCGCCCGGCGCGCTTTGATAAAATTTTTCATTTTATTTAAGCTAATCACGAGCACTGAAATTTTCTTCTGAAATCATAAACTTATTTAAAAAGCGCATGTAACTAATAAAAAAGACTTTATATATTTTACCAAGAACACACTGAGAATTCCATTTGTTAACTAAAAAACTAATTAATAATATGATAATAAACAAATAATTATTATTTGTTAATATTTTATTAAACTATGAATATTTATCGATCGAAAATTTCTTTGGGGGATCAATTTTTCATGGTAACTACTTATATAAAACATATCTGAACTTGATTTTTATGATCAAGTAGAAAATGGGGGGTCCACTTGACGTGATCTTGCTCTGCTTTTATATATAACTAGCGGAGCCCGCTTAAATTAAATTAATTAAGCGTATTTAGGTAGAATATTTTAGTATGGTTATCAATTATTCTTCTTTTTATTCTGACATAGATCATAGCAAAACTTAGCTCTAGTATTTACTATGGTCAGCTTAAAAAAACAATTTAAATGTAGTATATCAAAATGGACACTCTGGCTCAATATATAGAAATAAATATATGCCATAGTAAAATTTTTGTAGCTTTTGTAGAGGACATTGTTTTTGTAAAACATTATTTTTATATACCTCATAAGATTGTAAAACGCAAAAATTCCATTTTTGTAGACCTTTTCGTAAAACAGTGAAATTCCTGCAAAAACCAAATAACATATTGGGAGAAGAAAGCAGCCTATGTTCATCCCAAGAGTCAAGTATCTCTATATGAAATTTCATCACAAGCGATTGGTCGTTATCATGTCATAGACAGAAAGAATTACTTTCGAATATATAATATTAGTAACCCTTAGTGTACATGATCGACTTGCACTAGGCCGTTTTCTTTATTTTTACTATGCGGCAAGTCAAAACTTCGCGTTTTTTTCTTTACTTTTTTTATTCTCGCTCACTCACTCACTCAGCATCACGCTGTATTCAGCACATAGCAAGGTAGGCAAAGGGAACTTGGGAACCTAGTGTTAAGACACTCCGTTCCGTTTATTAATTCTAGAATCTACATATGTAAAGTGATCATACTCTATATATAGAGTGATAGCCAAAATTATTTCTGATTTCGAAGATTATAAAGCATCGATGTGTGAATCGAAACAACAACCACTGAACTTACAGTCAGAAATTTTTCGATATTTCATAAATACAAATGAATGGGATTTAAATGTTTTTTCTTCTTTACGCTGTATCTTGCACATGGCAGGGTAGACAAAGGTAACTTGAGAACTTAGTGTTAAGATACTCTGTTACGATCTGCTTTCCACCGAAATCTCGTGTTGATTGGCGGAAATCTACGCCGCGCTTTGCCTTGTTTTTATTTGTTTATTTTTTTAGCTTCACGCTGTATCCCGCACGAGGCAGGGTAGGCAGAGGGAACCCGGGAACCCAGTGTTAAGACACTCCGTTCCACTTCCATTCCCCACTTTCTGCTGAATTTGAGGCATTGTATGTTGAGGGGCGAAATCAACGCCGCGCTTTGCCTTATTACCAGAGCGAAGAAATGAAACATTAAATATTTAAATTGAAAACATTAAATATTTAATATGAAAATATGAAATATATAATTTCCTCGAGTGTCCACAACCTGTCGAGCTTACAGTCACACGCTTGTGCCCCTGCCTCACGACAGCCTCATGGAATTTGAATCTTTTTAAATATGACTGCAGCCACATACCTATATGAAGAGAAAATTTTAGTAATTTCAGACAGAAAACAAGAATTCTTCTTATATCCAAAAGTAAACCACTAGACTACACTAGATCTAAGATAAAATTATAAAACGCTAGACAAAATCTCATCCCCAACCTATAAACATAACCCCACTTAATTCTACTAAAACTTATGTTAATTTACCGCGTATTATTCCAAATAACATCCAGTGTTGCCATTTAATTAACAGCTACAGTATTAAACTTAACTATTGGGCGGGCGTCAGCGTAAAATGAAAGGCGTTGGCAATTCGGATTTTCAATTTCAGTTTAAAGCAAGGCTGTGATCGCGTCAAATAAATCCTAGTTAAGCCAGCATCGATTGTGCGATAAACAGCTCGACACGATTAAATGAGATTGACGTTTTGGAATGAAACCTTAATAGTGGTTTGTGAAAACTATTATTTAAATGAGCCCGTTGTGGCGCAATTCTACTGTGGTGGATTATAAAAGCGAATATTGGTTCGTTTTTCTATTGGTGCAATGATTTTTTCACCCTTGTGACAGAATAGTTTTGCCGCAATGTCTCTAAAATTGTATGGACAGAAAGGAACAGAGTATTTGAGGCATTGCGCATTCATATTTAATTAACTGGTGGCGGCCATTTTGAATTAACCAAAAGTTAATTCAAAATGGCCACCAAAGGTGATTAATATTAAGAATTATCCATTACACATGATCCATTATAAGTGGAAGTAACTCAAACAGTTTGAGTGGGTTACATCAAAATGATTATATATAACGTGTTTTAATACAATATACATTTTTTTTTAGCTTCACACTGTATCCCGCATTTAGCAGGGTAGGCGCTGGGTAGGATATAGAGTCTTAAGGTACTCCGTATATTTAATACAAAGTATATATTTTTTTTAGCTCCAAGTTTATACCTTTTTTAGCATCAGAGTGCTTAAATATTCCGTTTCCACAGTCCGTTTTTCAAAGTTTTCGAGGAAAACCCGGACTTCTCCTGTAACCAGAGTGAAGAATATTCATTTTCCCCTAATGGGGATCAAATTTATAACCGTAGCGTGCGCAGTCATATGCTTGTACCCATATGCCACAACATCTATTTAATAGTATTGATATATACGTGATCACAATATTCGTACAGACATGTTTTTCAACACAAATACTCTTTCACAATTATGTTGCGAACCCCAATAAGGAAGTCATTAAAGAAAGAAAAATGAAAACAAAAACAAGAATTTCAACTTTCCCCTTAAAAAGTACACGCTCACACAATACTGGGGGGCAATATTTCATATTTTACCCAAAACCATGGTTAGCTCAATTATGGTGTTTTCATAATTAAAACAGTCTTATATAGGGAACTGAGGACTGCAGTCATGGCGTAAACGACCAATTACAAAGGCTGTTATGCTTAATGTTGTTGCGCCAAAAACATCGTTCTTATGAGTTATGGTGCTATTTTTTGTGGAAATAATTATTTTTCTTAATTTTTAGTTTCTTTTTTAACATTTTTAACCCCTGGCGTGAAAAATAAGTTTAATAGTTGGACCTGTTTGTATGTCTTGTAGTACTGTAGAATCCTTGTTCACCGCGTGGTTTGAAGCAATTTTTTTTGGAAATCGAATCAACAGTCAAAAAGTTAAAACTACTAAGATGAGATAGTGAGTTATTGGTTCAGGATTTTGTTTTTTGTATAATTTTATTTTATTTATTTATTAAGAAATGAAAAATGTAATTTTTAGCTTCAAGCTGTATTCTGCATTATGTATTCTGTATTATGCTAGTGTCGTCACTTCGATCGCCATTTTTTTCTCTTTTTTCCACCTCAGTTTTAAGATATTACCTAATGGAGGAACTCAACGCCGTGCTTTGTCTTGTTAGTGATTCATACCATGACAGGCCAATATTATTTATTTAAAAGGAACGGAACGTCTTAACACTAAATGCACAATACTCCTCTGCCTACCAATGTGCGGGGTACAGCATGAAACTGAAAAAAATGTAAAAAAAAATAATATAGCAGAAATTTTTCATACGTTTTCTGAAAAAAATATCTTTTCAAACTATGAAATAACACTTTAAAAAGCCTTTACCTCATTACCATAGGTGGGAAATGAAAACAATTAAAATAATATTTCTTTAAGTATAGATCGAACCCAAAACCTGTCACGTGTATAGTCACATGCTTATGCCCCAGCGCCGTCACAGGTCAATGATATTTATTTACTAAATAATAAATCTACTGTAGCTTTTAAAAATTCACTTGAGTTTTATTAACATTGTAGTAATTAAACGTTGTACTCGTTGGTTCTCTTAATTAAATAAATAAAGGTAATTAGCGAGGATTATTTTGTGAAAAGAAAAGTTTTGGCGCTCTGTTTTCTTGTTTCTATAGACTTAGGAAAGGGGTAGAAAATCGATTATTTATTGATTTTTTTTAGAAAACGTATAAAGAATTGAGGCCTGTCGTGGCGCAGCACAAATAACCGTACCGTACAAGCGACAGGTTTTGGGTTCGATTCTCACTCGAGGAAATGAAACATTTTCAAATTACATATTTAATGTTTTTATTTTTTCAATCTGGTAACAATAAAGTTGGATGAGTTAATAGCATACAATATATACGGGATACAGCGTGAAGCTGAAAAAAAAATAAAAAATTGATCGTAGCAAAAATTTTCTATACGTTTTTAAACGAAATCTTGTCTAAGTGTGGAATAACACTTTGAAAAACTAACTTTAAAGAATTGGTGTCTCTACCGTCGATTGCAGTTTGCGATCTCAGCGGTATTACTGATTCATGAATACATTTTCAATTATACTGAATATCTCATGCAGGCCGTCTATATACTCGTAAATAATGAGGGATATTGTTTTATTTTTATTTTTTTCATACTTATACCAGGATAGGCAGAGAGAATTAGAAAATCTAGTGTTAACATACTCTGTTCCCATTAAGACACTTCTGTTCCCCACTTGCCACCGAATTTAGAGATTGCGTGGCGAGTAACGGAACTCTACACCCGCTCCGCTTTACAATGATTTCATTTTTAATATTCAATAAATTGGAAACAGAGCTGAAGTCGTAAATGTTGACATTAACCATACATCTTATGATTATCAATATAAATGAATATATCTTTTTTAGCTATCGACAGATCAAATTCTATTCTTTTATAGTAAAATTACATAGAAGAATAAGTGAAGAATGAAGACAGGAATTATGGCAAAGCGCGGCGTTGAGTTCCGCCACTCAACACGCAATGCGTCAAATTCGGCGGAAAATGGAGAACGTAAGTGGAACTGAGTGTCTTAACACTAGGTTCCCAGGTTCCCTCTGCCTGCCCTGCCATGTGCGGGATACAGCGTGAAGCAAAAAAAAAATAATGATTAATAAACGTCACAGATACCCTTGTCTCCTTAGATAGCCGCGGAAATGGGAGTGACACTTTAACAGACAGATGTCTGAATAAAACAATTTGGGTGCTACGAATACTACGAAATTCACTTAAAGTATCATATAATCAAATTCTTTGGAACAACAATAATGAAATAGTTTAAAATGATAGTAGTTTATAAAGTAGATTAAATTTGCTTTTATGTGTATACTTCACGCTGTACCCCATAGAAGAAGGGTATCAGGCATTTTAACTGTTTTCAAGTCGTGGCGTGTTGAAACCTGCACGTGGCGTAACTTAACGCCACGTGCTTGATATGTGCAGATGACATTACAGTTTATCACTCAATAAAGCCATCCAGTTTAATTATATTGAAGGCGTGGCGTGTTAAACTGAGTAGCTTAACGCCGCGTACTGGATATACGCAGATGCCATTATAGTTTATCACTCAATAAATTATCACATTTCTAAAGTTATAAATGCGATAATTTATTGTGTGATAGAATTTCCCGAAAAATATTTTTTATTACCTAAAATAATTAATATACATATAAAACGAAACCGTCCGTGCTGTCCGTTAGTTTGTTCGTTCTTTTTTGAGTTTCAAACGTGATATTTGCGAACTAGACTTTGTGAAATGAAATTGAATTTTTATCCTGTACTTTTTCTAGTTAACTTTGAAACGGCATTCTAAAAAAATAAAAAAAAGCTTAAGCAAAATAGAAAATTCACGTATCAAAAGTACAAAACTATATAATAGTTTTGATACATCACATGTGGCGGAACTCAACGCCGCTTTTTTCCTCTAATAGTGAAGATTTTCTAAATTATTATTTACATTTCTTTATTTTTCTTCACATGTCCAAAATAAACTTAAAACTATAACATACTTACATAAAAAAACGTCAGTAAAAGCTTTCCATAAAAGCTTATCTTCTTTCATGAATTTGTAGAATATAAGATAGGCTACATCTAGAGTCACTTGGGATCTCTTTGAAAACAATTGTAGGTACATATCTATACTTGATAAAATTGTAACTGATCGAAGTGATTTTTTTAACGGTTTATTTGGTTTATCCATTTGTCTGTGCGTTTGTTTACTCTGATCTTATAAACAGCTTAATCTATTTATATGCAGTTTTCACTTGTATTTTGGATAACTTATAGAGTGTTTTATTTAAAGCGATTCATAATTAAATAATTATATTAATATAAAGTGCAATTGTTTTGTATCAAACAATGTAATTGAAATTTTAGTTTTCAATGTATAGATTTTTTTTAGCTACACGCTGTATCCCGCACAAACTAGGTTCCCGGGTTCCAGTGGGAAGTTTTAAGACACTCTGTTCCACTTCCGTTCTTCACTTTCCGCCGAATATGAGGTATAGCACGTTGAGTGGCGGAACTAAGCGCCGCGCTTTGCCTTATTACCGGAGCGAAGAAATGAAACATTAAATATATAAATTGAAAATATTAAATATTTCATTTCCTCGACTGGGAATCGAACCCAGCCTACCTGCCAGCCAACCCTGTCGGTTACAGTCCCCGGCGAAGCCGCGAATATGTCGCTAGTATGTAACATGCTTATAGCTTTTAAGCTATTGTATTTATTATCAGAAATACATTATATGCATTGTTGTGATTGTAGGTTGGTAGAGTTAGTTACTATCTTCTAACAAAAGCGAGAAAATAAAAATAATTAATATAATTTATTTTTCTTCTTACCATCACTTAAAAACATAATGTTAAGACACTCCGCCCGTTCGCATTTTCCATCAAAAGTGGTGAAACCCAGCGAAGAAATGAAAACAATAGATATATAATGAAAAAAATATTTAATACTTTATTTGCACGAGTGGGATCGAACCTACCACCTGCAGGGTTTACTGTAACATTCATATACTAGTCCCCCATGACAGGCCTCCATTGAGCTGTGCTAAATGAGATGCGTGAATAACCAATCAGACATTCATGTATATACTATATAACGGCAACGAAACTATTATAGTCGCGTGACAAATAACTAGAATTTGATAAGGTATTCTTTGTATACGAAAAGGCTTTTTGTTATTCCAATGACCTTTTTGTCCTTAGCTCTTATCGGTCAGTGACCTTTAATCTTTGACACCATCACGCTTAAATTACCTTTATAAAAGCAGAATACAGTAATAATCTCAGCTATGATAACGTTCTTTATTATATACAATAAAATTGAAGATGCGTGGGGAACAAAGTTCTTTAACCTTAGGTTCCCTTCACCAATCGTGTTACATAAGAAAATTAATACTTTTTCCACAATTTGATCATAATAACGTTCTTTATTATGATCTTATGTAACATGGTCAGTGAAGGGAACCTAAGGTTAAAAATCTTTGTTCCCCATGCATCTTCAATTTTCGAGACATTGCGTGCTAAGTGACGAAACTCAATACATTACTTTGATTGACAGTACAGTATTATAATTATTTCACCGCATGTCTCATATATAAAGAACGTTTTTTTTCCTTTACACTGTATCTTACACATAGCAAGGTAGGTGTTACCTAGATGTTACCACCTAGTGTTAAGACAC
>DWMZ01006720.1:0-10176 GCA_018249855.1 Eueides tales michaeli | reverse complement strand
CTTGGGCTGGCTTTGTGTTGTTTTCATGCTTTGTGGCTTTCGTTTACGCTATATATTTAGGTTGATTTGTGCATATTTTCTGTACATATTAAAAAAGAAATAACAGATATAACCACTATAGAATATTTAACTCATTAAGTTCATGTAGCCAGAACAATTCCTAATTCTATGGTATTACGCTCTCGGAATATATTCTGTCCAAAGCGACATATCACTATGAACCCACAGTAACACGAAAAAAAAATATCATGTATTCTAAATTAAAAAAAATAACGTTAGAACTGCATTACAACAAATAATAATATGTAAACACCAATATATATTAAAAAAAACACATATACGGCTACTTATATTATGAGGCATATTGATTATTTTATTGTGGGTCACTCATGTGGGTCACGTTATGTAAGTGTCGAGCATCACACATGTCCGCTCGCTTTGTTGGCGAAATTATGAAAACAATTACATTTAGCTTAATTTGCATTCATTTATTTGAGATAATGATTAATAATGATTATTCCAAGACTTCCATCATCATAGGTGATGATGAATCTTAGTTTCAGTCATACGTCAATGGTATTTTGTCAATCCACACTCTATGCCTCAAATTCGGCCAAAAATAGGGAATGAAACGGAGTGCGAATGAGAAAAAAAAATTAAAGTGTATTTATTTACTACGTTTCTTTAAAGTGCATCTACGTTTCTTTACGTTTAGGTATAGAAAATTAAAAAAAAAATGTCTACATGTCTGTCTTTCTATTGATCCTGGTTAATCTACAGAGATGAATTGAATTTTTCGAGAGTATCACTGTATGATAAAGAAGATTATGGAGCAAGATAAAGGGCATCTCAAAATATTTTTAATTCATGTAAAATAGGGATTTAGTAGAGTAAGAAAAACCGCGTACCCGGGGCGAAGCCATCGGTTGCCCGCTAGTTGCTAATAAAGTGCGGTTAAAACGAAATCAAGACAATTAAAATTAACGGACAACGTCAACTGAAATAATACGTTCAAATATGTAAACAACAAAAAAGCATCAACAATTTTTAACAAAAGCAAAGATTTGAGAAAAAAACAGACAAACTATTATTTACAATTACATACAAAACAGCCGTCCTAGCAAGAAACTTGGGTAAAATATGTCAACTATCTCATTGTTACCAAAGTGTAGGGTAAATTTAAGTTAAAGAAGCTCTCTCGTCGACGTAAAAGCTAAACTTTGTCTTAGTATGGAGTACGAATGAGAGTGCCTACGGTAGGTCGCGTCGGGCCGCCGTCCGTCGTAAGTGGTATAAACTAACTAAAACACGTATTCCGCATTCTGTTACTAAACAATGTGTAGTGTAACTAATTGTTATTATCATACAAATGCATGCAAACTATGCATTCCGTAGTAACCATTTTTTTCTCTTTTTTGTTTGAAAAATAAATATAAATAAAGCTAAAAGTGTTTACCAATGTAAAACAGGGAGCTTTAACTGTGCTTTAACATTTTTATATTTTAAAAAGAAGTCTATTGAAATATATCGACACTTATTAGTTCTTAATACACTACATAAATTATATTTTATGTATTTTCATCACCTGCAGTTGATTAAAAACGTCGTTGAGTTCCACCACACAATTTCTCTAAAACAGAGTGTTTTAACATAAGATTAATCCTCTCTCTACCTGTGCTTTGTGGTAAAAACGCGCACTACGTTTACGTAACCTATTTTGATTAGCGATCGATAATTAAAAAAATATATATCAACTTCCGTAAACACGAGCATGTTTTTTTCTATACAAAATCCTGTATAAATACAGCTATTACGCCCCTAAATCCGTTAATCCCTCCGCGACGTGACGCTGCGTAGAAAAATCCAAATGATCACATTCACACCATTACGCCGGATCAAAAGCGCCTCTCATAATCCTCGGAAGCAGTCCCAAATTGCCTAAAATGATTGTCGTAAATATATATGCTATCGTTTGATGCTATTGATTATACTGACAAGCCTCATATGTTGTTCAGAGCGCTTGTGTAAAAGGAGTGGAGTACAAATTAATTATAGTTTCATAATCTCTTGGAGACAAACGATAAAACTTATTTATTTTTATGTTTCTTTTTTTGAATTGGAAATTATGTATTTTATCTGTTATGAAAATCTATATTTAAATCGGTTAACAAATTAAAAAGTTACGTCATTTTAATATATTTAGTTCGACAAAATTGCTTGTACCCACTTTGGCTTTAAATTAAACTACTATTGTTAAGTTCTATTGGAATGAAAACATTACTTTCAAGGACAAACATAAAAATTAATAATAAAAAATTAAACAGTGTAGATAAAAAACGTATCCAAATTAACTAATTTACATAAACACCTGTCCTTTTGCTAACAACGTTACATATTTTAAAAGTAAAAACAATAATACTATAAGCTACAATTCTGCCAAACTCACGGAAGTCTTGACAGAGTGTCATCGAGAGTAACAGATATAAGATCATTAAAGAGTTTAATGGGACAAGTGCTATATATTGTGCAGTGTCTTTGTTCACATATATATGGTCGTATACATAATTACTTCATTTTTTTCATTGACGACGGCTTCTTGTATGAAGACATTTCATTGATGGTGGAACTCAACGCCGCGCTGTCTTGTTACCAGAGCGAAAAAAATATTTTACTTTCCCAAGTTCACATCAAACCTATAATCACCGAGTTGACAGTTAAGCACTATACCGCTGCTCTATAATGACGAACAATTCTCAATAAGAGAATGTTTGTATACACAATATTAAAATATAAACATTACATCTATCATTTATTTCAGCTCAATGATAAATGATGACAGTAAACAATCGCCCTATTTATCTTGATTTTCCTCCTTTTTTACATGCTAGAGAAACGATATTATCTGGTCTTTCCTATAGAATACCAGTTTCTTTTGTTTTGTTTTTCACGAGTATTTATACTACTTACTTATTTATAGGCACATTATTATTTTAGTATTGGAGAAAAAACCTGGTGGCAAATCAGTCTGTTTTCGTTCGTGTCTGTTTGTAACAGACATATTCATAAAGACGTAGCAATCTAACACCGTATACATCAATCTCATATATTTTTTAAATATGAAAGTTTGTCAGGATGGATCCTTGTTCCATTGTAACGCATAAACTACTCAACAAATTTAGATGAAACTTTACAGTAATATAGCTGATTAATTAGGACAACACATAGGCTACTAATTTAAATTATAGTAAATATATAATAAAACAATGAGTTTGCACTAGTTCTTTTTAAATATGTATATATAAATGAGAATATATAAGAAAAACATAATCATCGTGATGATTCCAGCATTTTCCACGCCTACTGCTTTACTTAAGGCTCCCCAAAAAATTCTAAGAAGATCGGTTATGCGTTTCAGAATACGGATATTCCGAATTATATTCCAACAATACAAGTGCATGCCATGTGCGCGATACAGCGCGAAAGTAACTAGTACAAGTCAAAATAATAAATACACACAATAATGAACATTTGTAGCTTTAACGTTGTAGTTATGACAACTTTATATCAAGTTGTAACGAAGGCTACATGTTGGAAACACAGCGTGTCCCGTTAGGAATTATTGGAGCGAGTTTCGAGAGAGAGAGCGGTTAGATTTTAAGCGAAAAATATTGCTGAGAGCTTTATTATGATTCATTTTTATAGTACATTTAAGTTTTCCTTTGCTTTACTAGGAGTACTTGAAACAATTTTGTGACTTATTTCTTGAGAAGCAGGTGTATGGGATAAGTTAATAAAATGTAATTTGTTAAGAGCATCAGGTACTTTTAAAATATGTATTACATATAAGAAGTCCTATGAGTAGGTACTCTGATATGAAAAAAGCAACAAAATAAGTAGCGTTAGTCTCATTTACATTGCAGACAATTGGGAATTTCTTCCAAATTTAAAATATTACGTGTCAAACGTCGGTTTTTAAAGTAGTGCTTTTTCTTCTTAAATCACAGAAATTAAAAAAATGATTATCGAATCTACACTAAAACCGTTATCAGCCACAAAGCCTTGTTTTAGGCTTAATTACATTATTAATGAAACCCAATACTGTATTAATTAATAAATAGCTTCATATAAATTAATAATGTGTTAAATGGAATAATAATTATTAAATAATACAATTATTGTTCAACTTATAGTAAACATATACATAATTATTAATTTAGCTACGTTTATTCAATAGTAGTAATGTAGTCAACCGGCGTGATGGCTGTTGTTACATGATTGATATCGCTCAGTTGACGCTAAATAATTCATAGGTGGACGGGCAGAACCGAAATCAATACGTGACGTCAAACATAGCCCAAGAAAGAAATATTTAATACAATAATATGCCCTTGTTCGTACGTCATAAAATAATCAAAGTTTCTATAGGCCACGCTGATACTATATTTGGTTTGACATGTAACGATCTGTATACACTTACTTTCATACATATGAAAGTTGTTTCTCCAGCTTCGCGGTGTATCTTGCACATTGCAGGGAAGTCGGAGGGAACCAAATGTAGATTTTTTTGATTCGAATTAATGTTACGACAACATTCCGTTTCCTAGATATTTCACCGAATAACGTGCCTTGCCTCGTTACCAGCGCGTAGAAATTGAAATATTATATATTTTTATTCCTCGAGTGGAAATCGAGTAAATAACCTATCACATTTACAGTCGCACCCTTGTGCACCTGCGCCATGACAGGATTCAGGACTAGATCAAAGTTATTAAATAAATAATGATTATTATAGAGAAATATTGGACTGTATCTGTGTACACAAAGTTCTTAAATCGGATGAGAAGTAAATCACGAAATAGTATATAGGTTGTCTAATAAATATTTAAAAGAATTTTTAATACCAATATAAAAGTTAAAATAGATAATTAATAAAATGGTGACAGCTACATATTTAACATTTTAGAATTAAGCTCATGAGCTAGGAATTAAATTAGAAATCCATTAGAAGGTTGTATATCAAAATACTAGAAACAGATTATTGAATGTTATTGTTCAAAATAGTAAAATTTTCCCAAAAAAAATTTGCTTTAAAATTCAAGTAATCAAAATACTGTTAAGGGTACCTTAAGAGGGAAACTCCACACTACCTAAAAAAATTAAAATCTATGTTTAACTACTTAATCACGTAAAGCATTTTTCGGGCTACATTCAATATAGATTAACAAACTATAATAATAATAAATATACCAAAATTGACTATTATGATGATTTCAAAATATTGACAATTTGTGATGAAAATAAATAAATTGAAGTTACTAAATCATTTTCTGTTCAAAATAAAATGATAAGTACATTTATTAGACAAAGTATTATATATATTTTTTTCTATCCAAGATTACTATAATTATAATAATGCGTGAATCATTGTTATATATTTATTGTAAATAATATTTTAAAAAAGCAACTGTTGAATATCTGGCCAGCTCTCCTCAGCAGAGCTACCTTCCAAGCCAATACCATCAGTTAGCCTGACGGACTGTTACTCACTAATGACATTATGCAATTAAGAGACTTAAAATTACTTGTACTGTAATACATTTTTTTTTGATTTTATAATCTAGTACAAAAACTATTTTTATTAATTAAATATAAATATGTCCTGTTATTTCTAAAAGCACGTATCATAAAAAATCATCACCGTGTAATACCACTCAAGCGAACTTAACGCAACTTTAAGAAACACAGATTTACGAGTCTGTATCACCAAACAAATACTTAAAACCTTATAATGACCTAAAACACCACAAAAAAAATAGAAAATATTCACTATTTTGCACAGTATATAACAAGACAATATTGCTTTCTTTAAAGAAATGATATTTTTTCAAATATTACAACACAATTAATGTATCAGTATCGGGACCCGATGCAGTACTGACAAGGTGAGGTCCAGTCTATAATAAGCAAGGCAATGAAGCTCGAAATGCTCAGCAGGTAGGGCGTGAAAAATGGCCAACGGATAATATAATAATAGGAGAAAAAAGTGAAGCTTTACATTTTAATAGTTAAATTCACGTGTGTAATTAGGTACTATTTTCAAATTTTGATATCGAGCATATATTTCACTTCAAAAAATTATTTAAAAATTTACAGTGAAAATGCATATAGTGCATCGGCTAAGGTTGGAATATGTGTTTACTACGTTATTTATTATGTTCAATTAAAACCGAAATATAGAAGAAAAAAAAGATCAACAATTTCTCGAAGTTTTTCACAGTTCATTACAATTACAATAAATTTTAATATACAATTTTAATATAATACATATAAAAAAATATATGTACAAACCACAAAAAATATATATTTGACCTACTACAAATGTATATTTTTATGCTTTGTGTATAGTTTGGCGCTCCGTCCTTACTGCCTTTCCCGCTAGGGATATATCGTGAAGCTAAGTAAGTAAGTAAAAACATCTAATAAACAAGCAGTATTACTGTTCTAGCGTACTTACTCTAGCACCCTCATACAGGAGCCACACTTTAAAATCTTATACAATAAATTACCTTGTAATACTCATGTTTAAATGTACTAATCAAATGCGCGATCTTCGGTTCACGGCTTACCTGTAATAGAAAAAAATATATATTTATTAATAAAATATTTATAGCGAGCAAAGCGCGGCGTTGAGTTCCGCTACTCAAAGCGCAATGATTCAAATTCGGCGGAAAGTGGCGAACGAAACGGAGTGTCTTAATAATGGAGTTCCAAGTTCCCATTGCCTACCTTGCCATGTACGAGGTACAGCGTGAAGCTTAGGTAATATCCTTATACTTTAGTTATTCACTCAGCTTCATGCTTTATCCCGCACATGGCAGGGTAGACAAAGGGAACTTGCGAACCTAGTGTTAAAACACTCCGTTCCGACGTCCACTTTTATATATATTTTTATATTTTAGTTCCAGCAAAATGAGAGACATGGCATTTTTATTAAATAAACAAATTTATTTGCTCTCTATTCTTCAAAATAGCTTATGTAGAAAAATGTATTTCCAATTCATTCACAAAAATACAATTTAAGATTTTTACCATATATCAAAATAATATTCAAGTTATTTTCTTACGCGCACTACAACGTCGAAGCTTTCTTTGTAATTCGTATATAAGAGATAGTTTTAAGAAGTATAGTAATTTTCAACCAAACTTAAAAACAAACAAAGTTCACAAAGCTCTGATATGCACTTTGGAGCTTTATCCAACTCTAGAACTTGCAACGTTTTCGAGTTTTATTTATTGTGTTTATATATTAACAAAGTTAATAATTTGAACAAATACTTTTTTCAGTTTCACGCTGTGTCCGACACATGTCAGGGTAGGCAGAGGGAACATAGGAACCTAGTGTGGGAACGATAAAGAGTGTCTTACACTGTTTACCATACCCACTTTCTACCGAACAACATCGTCACACTTTGCTTTTTTTAGTTACCAGAGCCAAAAAATAAAAATATTAACTATTTCATTTCTTTGAGTAGGAATCGAACCCGCAATCTGTCACATTGTGTCCCTGCACCACAATCGGCCTCAAATACTGAAAATTAAAATAACATATGTATTTGTATTATAGTAATAATTGTACGGTTTCTTGTGGGTCTTTTCACAGGTCATTAATTTTAACAACCAGTGTTAAAGTATTTAATGTTCAAAGAATTAAGCCTAATATTTTTAATGACATGATTTCACCATGACATGGGCAGAATAATGTAATTTCTCTCGTCATTGCTTATAAAAAAAAATGATTTTGACAGGTTACATAACCGGATTGGGAATAAAAATATGTTAAATACATATTTTTTTATAAAATAAAATATATTATTTTCTATGATTATTTGAAAGGTACATATTAACTGTTACTACAGAGTCACTAACATACCCTACCAACCTATATATCATAAACGACAAAACAATAAAAATATATAAATATGAAAACTTAAACCAAATTTCGCTCTAGTTTCACTATATTACAATATGAAATTCTCACGCACACGCTCAAAACACGAGAGTACGTAACTCTCGTAGAGGCATCCGGACGCAGACACCGGAAAGACGTGTACCGGAAGTGCGCACTGTACGGACACAGTGTTGCTATGTAGGGTAGCTCGCACTTTAAAAGGGAAGGAATATGAAATATATATTACAAGACTTACGATCTACATTTATGAACTAATCTCTGAGGAAATACCTACATTTTTTGTAGTCTTCTTTATATACCGGCATTTTCTGCAGAATTCTAAGGATATTGAGTGATGAGTGGCGGAAGCCAGTAAGCCGTTTTTTTCACACTTACAACTATAAGTCCATTTATTTAGATAAGCTGTAGATTAATTGTAGTATAGTATAAAAAATATGTGTAGCGATTAAATAAAACATTTCTTTTCATAGTTTAACTAAACGTTTTTTTTTACTATACTATACACAGTATAAAAATAAAGTAAATAAAGCAGTATCATTTCTCTTTAAAAGACAGATTTAAAGATTTCCTACAACAAGCAACTACGGCACATTTTCAACGTCAGTTTCTACTTTGAAGGACGCAGCAGTTCCGAAGAGACGTATAATAATGTTGTTATGTGCTAAAGTGATGTTTTAAAAGCTAAAAGCACTTTTTAAAACCCTTTACAGCTATAAACGAGTTTATACTTATAATACCTAATGTATTATAAGAATGAGGAAGAAAGATTTATTAAGAAAAATATTTTCGTAATAAAAGTCTTTTTTTCTAACGTGGAGGCCGAACGAATAACAATCATTTAATTTTACATGCAATGGTTTCAAATTCATTTCATTTAAGAAAATAAATATAAAATAATTTAAATTTTTATTTTTTTTTCAAACAAGGTGAAGCAACGCTGACCGCGTTAAGTCATATCACACAAAACGCAGTACTCCTAAATTCCTTTAAATTAAGTAAAGAAAATCTTATCAATAAACTAAAAAAAAAAATAGACTACAATTTCCCGCCACATCAATCAAAAAATCATGAAACTTCAAGATAAACCCGGCCCCGAGCCACAGAAGTGACCTGCTTCCGTTCTACGAAGGCTAAAGAGAGGCGCGGAAATGATTTCAAGTGAAGCTTTGCATATTTAACGAGCTTTATGCCCGTAATAAAAAACGTTGCATGACCATGTACGCGGGTTTGTCACGATCTGCAAAAAGCCTTTGATAACGTACGAATATCATTTATTGTTCATTTTTAAAGACTTTTCGAGAATTTGTACTGAATGAATAACTTTCTCTTCGTGGAATTCGATTTCATATTATTATGACAGTCAATTAAAACTGACTAATATATATATAATAAAGAAAGGAATCTGTATAAAAAATATCAATTTAAACGTTTTAAAGCAATTAAAAGTGCCTCAGAAAATATTATTCCAAGTAAAATGATCGTTGTTTAAAGTCATATCATATTTGTTTATAATTATTATTTCATGTAGATGATATTTTAGACTTTCTTTATCTCATCTCAGTCTTAAGTTAAAAGTAGAAGTCAAAAGTAGTACTTCGTAATTAAAATATAAGAAATAAATTAAATCACATACATTTAATACACCTAATATATGCTTAAACATAAAAAAATATATATACTCTACAGTATACTCCAGTAAAGTCAGAATTCAATAAAGAGTTCAAGCACTCACAGCAGAGCTGCCGTTCTATAGCCCGAGGCGATCAACCTATTTGAGCTCGAATACAGCTCGATAAAGGAAAATGACATAAGCACATTTTTATTGAAGTTAAAAGAGTCGTTTTATTTATTGTACGACATGTAAGTATTACAATTTTGTCATAAGTATTGTCTTTTTTTTCGTCATTTTTTCGTCATTTTTTGAAATTCTTGCTAGATGAAAATTGAAAATTATAAGCATATAAAATCAAATAACATAGATATCAATAAATCAATAAAGCAAAGAGATACATATATACTAATTTAATGTTAATACACATATTGCCTATATATACTAAAAGTCACTACATACATTCATTACTTTCTTGTCAACTTCAATATGAATAAATACCGTAAAACTTGAATATAATGTAATAGTACCACAAGTAAAAGTAGTAACAAAATCTTATTATTAATATTATAAATGCGAAAGTTTGTACGGATGTGTG
>DWMZ01006719.1:0-10176 GCA_018249855.1 Eueides tales michaeli | reverse complement strand
ACCTGAAAAAATAAAACGTTATAATTAATATAAGATATAATTATATCAACTATGGAAAGTAGACATGGTTATACTTGATTACTGATAGTATATACATATATAGATATAGTAATAATATACATACATATATTTAATAAACAAATTAAGAACTCACAAACATATATGTAACTAAGTATCACATTGTGAATTTTAAATGTACTTCAGATTTGAACCCACAACCACAGCCAATCACTTGAAAGCTCTAGCATGATTCATTCTTTAAATTATATTACCTTCCCTACATAAGCTAACATTCTAAAAATGTAGACTCAACCCATAAACAAATAGCTTCCATACATACCAAAACACAGCAAGTAAATATATTACATTAGGAATTCGTGAAACTCAGTATACTAAATTAACCGAATTACTTAGTGTTAGCAATAGAAAAATTCAAAGACCTACTACATACAGACAGAACGAGTTCTCATGTCAGTGCCTAATAAGTACTGCGTATATCATGAGTTCGTATCCGGCTCGACTTGTTGAAAAGTAAAGCGCTTTTTTGTTTTGGTTCCGTATAACTAAGCTTTTAGATTAGTTGGCTAAAGCTCTAGAGCAGTGATCTCGATGTATGGAACAAAAAAATGTAATAGGGTTAAAATGTGGGACTACTCTGTTCTAGCAGAGGCGGATTGAAAAACTTGACTTTTTATAGGTTATTTTGTTAATATTAGTTATATTTATTAAAGTTTTGAGCTTTTATACCAAATATGCACTTACAAGTTTTTAAAAATATTTAATATGAAATATTTAATATTTCATATTAAATATTTCTATTTTCTTAATGAAATATTTAATATTTTCTTTTCTTCGCTAAGGAACGAACAAAAGCGCGGCGTTGACTTTAGACTCAACACACAATGCCCTAAGTTTGAAAAGTGAGAAATGTCTTAATAAAAATTTAGTGTTTTAACACTGGATCCCTCTATTACCCTGCCATGTTCGGTATACATATATAGAATAGCGTGAAGGTGAGAGAATAAGAGAGAGATTTCAAACAAATTAATATTATATAAGAAATCGAATTATAAAATTCATAATAAAAAAATAAGAGTAGAGTTGGTAAGAGAGGGAGGGGGAGACCTCGATTGACCTTCGAAGACAGTATCTACGATACTGGAAGAAGATTACGTAAAAAGCATGAGGAGCCCACGGAGGCCATGTATGGAGAGGTTAATGACCTGATGAGGTATGCCGAGACCGTAGGTTTGGCGCTCCGTTCTCTCTGCCTACCCTTCTAGGAATATAGCGTAAAGCTAAGTAAGTAAGTGAATAATAAAAAAATAGCTTAGAAACGATATATATTTCTTTAAGTTGTCTTTTAAGTGAAGCATCGTAAGTTTTATGTTTATTTTCATAAACATAAAGCTTACAAATATTCTCTATAGTCATAGACTACTTGTTGAAATTACATCCACGAGTCAATCTAGCTCAAGCAATGTACTAATCAGTGTTAATTACATTCAAAGTAAAGATATTTGATATTAACTAAACTAATTGAACACGTCTGAGATATTAAAATGGTTCGATAGTACAAATTGCGGATGCCCGTCGCCATATTATCACTTTCTAAATCCTTATAAGTATGTAGATGAAACGTGTCCAGTTGCTAATAACTACGCATTATAATTATATAAATGGTGTATGAAACTTTCCTTTTGTATTATTTGCTTATGGTATATCCTGATGTTGTTCTATTTTATTTTTCTAATTCAAGCTTTTACCCGCAATGGGATAGGCCTATAACCTAGTGTGAAGACGTGAAACGAGAAAATTTAAATAAATTACATAATTTTCTGTTTCTTTATTATTTTTGTGGGTAAATGCGATAAAAAAATATTTAAGTACGATTAAAATTTTGTAGCTGGACTAAAGCCCACGACCACTTTTAAATATATATTATTCCAAAATATTTCCAAACGATGCTAAACAACATAAATATATATAAATATTTATATAAAACTCAAACAAAACGTTAGCTATAAAAAAAAACAAGTGACTCATTTTTCTAAGCTGACCTCTAAAATGTGGTTGTGGTGTCATCAAAAAATGCCTTTGTAGATTCTACTGACCTTTTCGTATCTTGTTTGTGTATTAATATTTCCTAATATTTAATTTTCTTAGACAAAAATCTCTGCGCATCATATAAAGTAAATTAACATATATTTTTTTTCTTTTTCTTTTCAGCTTCACGCTTTATCCCGTACATGGGGACTTGGGAAAAGGGAACTTGAGAAAAGGGAACTTGGGAAAAGGGAACTTGGGAACCTAATATTAAAACTCTCACACTCTGTTACATTCCCCACTTTCCACCTAATTTGAGTCATTGCGTGTTGAGAAACTCAACGACACGTTTTGCCTCGTTATCAGAGTGAAGAAATCAAAACATATTTCATTACCTCGAGTGAGGATCGAATCCTCAATCCAGCGTGTTTACACACACTTCAGACGCTTGTTATGTGAGAAAATGTATTTAATTATAGCTAATATGTATGAAGTTTCCTCAAACTATAAAATAGTTCAATTCATTCAATTTACTGGCGAGAAATTAACCAAAATCAAACTGAAATAGGCCCACGTACTGTAAATGCCACAGTTGACCAACTAATCTACTTAAATCGAGCTTTAAAGCTTATTTATATTAGTAAGATGTCTTCTAAAGTTTCAACTATAGGAAGATCATTAAAAATCATCACAGAATAACTTGTTTGAAGATGATCAGAATTAATAATAGAGTATGCTAATAAATTTGTATACATACAAACCAGTTACAATACGTCGTTATTTGAAGCGGTATGATGGGTGAGTTGTGTATATTTAAAATTTTAGGAATTCGAGAAATAACTGAATATTTAGATTATTTTTGCTACGGTAGACAAAGTGTGGCGTTAAGTTGCGCAACCAAGCACACTATTGCTGTTAATTAAGGTGGTGCGTCGACAACGGTGTTTTAGCACTACGAATAGGTTCCATTTGTCTCCCGAGCCTATGTTTTTTACGTTTATTTCTTAATATTTTGTACTTTTCTATATATGCTAAAATATCCTAATAAGAAGCTTTAAAAACATTACTTGACGTTTTAAAATAAACTAGAAGAATAGAGATTTTTAAATGAAAAGATTTTTCTATGAACATAAGGAATGATTTGGTCTAAATACCTTCGCGTTCAATTCAAACATTTTTTTTTACATTTCTAATAAAATGCGCACCTTACATAGTATTTGGAAGGGGAATTAAACCTGTGACCCATATGTTGCAATAAATATTCGAAATAACCTTTCACTCCATTTAAATATAAACAACCTCGTTAATACGGTTTCTATTGAATACCTTATCTGATATGTAAAGTATCTCGATGCTTCTAAGTAAATTAATTTCTTGGATTTATGAAGTTTCTGGCTAAACCTAACTTATTTTGACAAATTTGTAACTAACATCATCTGTTACACTATTTCTCGGAAAACCTTCATGAATACATATATGAGAATATTTAATGTACTGTAAGAGAGTGTTATGTTTTTTTTATGCCACGCATAGCAGGATGGACTGGCAGTAGGAGTTGTTCCCATCGAGACATTAATAAGGTATTAGTGTCTCAATGAGACCAACTCCGGTTAAGACACTCCGTTCCCACATACCATTTTCCGCCGAATTTAGGACATTGCGTGTGGAGTTGAGCTCACTAGCTACACTTTGTTCAAAGCAAAGAAATAAAAATATGAAATATTGTTTTTTCTCAAGTGCATATAGAATTCACAACCTGTCGCGCTTACAGTGTTTGTCCCTGCGCCACGACAGGCCCCATTTTTTTTTCATTTCATCGCTACGATGTATCCTGCTCAGCACTAGATTCTTACCCTGTAAAATATAAGCATCTGACCATATTGTCATACGTTTAAAGCTGTTATTTTACCTTAATGGCCGAGGCCCTCCGTTGTTTAAACATATTTAAATACACAAGAAGTCGCTATGTCCGTTTGGGTCTACTTTCGATTTGAATCAAGGTCAAATGGTAAAAATTTCACACCTTGCTTATGTCTAAGCTTCAACCAACTTTTCAAATAATAACTATGTATAGATATATTTCTTTAAAATCTATACATTTTTTATAAAAATTAATATATACTCTTACAATGTTATTAGACGTTATTAGTTTTACCACATACAATAGTAGGACGCTGTAAGTGGCAATTCCAACTCTATCTTCGATTCTCGTTTAAGACTTTTTGCTTACTTTATCTGAATTTAGCCTCCAAAAATGATACATGTAGTCAAGCTAAGCAAGCTAACAATATAAATTATAGAAAAAGTGTTTGTAGCTATTAAATTGCTTATTTAATTTTCGTAAAACATATCTTAAAATCATAGCAATGATCAGTTTTAACAAAAGCCGCACTCAAATAGATTCATTCCTTCAAAAATTACAGCTTGTCTGCGCTTAGTCTATACTAACCACAGACAAGTAGACAGACAGATAATTCAACTTATCAATCATTTTGTATCGGAGGGTCAAAATTACACTAACAATCCATTATTTTTGTATCAGAGGGTCAAAATTACACTAACAATCCATCATTTTGTATCAGAGGGTCGGAATTACACTAACATTTTTTTTTAGGAACTCTATGCCTAAAGATACGTTAAAATACAAAGACGTGCTATCACAAAAACATATTATACATATGCTAATATAACGATTCATCTCTTCCTTATCAATTCAATATGGTTTTTATGCAAATTGTTATTTTTTTCTTCTTAATAATTAACTAACCAGAGAAGGTTATTTGTAAAACTTTATTATTCGAAACGTTAATAAATATCACGTTTCGCCATTTATTGTTATATTATAAAAGCGTGTATGGAATTTTTTCAACGCTTGTCGGTTAACTTTTGATATTCAAATGTATCCTTAATGGAATTTCCCTCGTATACGATACGAGTATATTAAGATTCTAATGAATCTTTACACCTTTTTATGTAAAAAGACACCAATAACTTTATTTTTGTGTACTTTAATACGTAAAATGGAAAATACCCTGTACCGTCGAAAAGTTTCAGTGCACACAAACAATTTCTATCCTACCCACATGCCAATATATCTACTTTATAAGACATTTATTTTTTGTATATAGATTAATTATACTTAAAATATTAAGCTGTAATAAGGCTTGAATTTGCCACTTAGCACACCTTTTTCTATTATTCCGATCATAGCAGGGTACGCAGAGGGAACATGGGAACCTAGTGTTCTGTCACCGAACTCAACGCCACGGATACAATCAAATAATAATGAAAGTACCATATCGAAGTACCATAGCGTCCTTGAGTGATTTCTCACAAAATATGGAATGGATCCTACTGAACTAAACAATGTTAGTCATGAAAAATATTTTTTAATTGCAATGGTATCGTTGTTCTATATATAATATTTTTTATCAGCTTTCACACATGAAAGTAATAAAACAATGGGCCAATTTAGGAACCTCGTGTTTTGAGGCATTGCATTTAGTGGCGAAACGTCCCACGTTGCCTTGTTACCAGAGCGAAGAAATGAAAATACAAAATATTTCAATTGGAAATATTAGTTTTTCGAGTGGAAATCGAACCTGTCCTTCACAATCACACAGGCCTGTAAAAAATATTTAAATCCAGTAAAAATAAAAAAATAAATAAGAATACAAATATATAAAATTTATAGTATTTATTATAATCGGCCATACAAAAAACCTTGTATATGGTAAGCACGTTCCTTCATAGACCAGTTGTGTATTACTTCTTCAAGGAGTTCTAGAAAATTCTGATACCTACTTTACAAGTTTGTATAGGGCACTTCAAATAACTTGTCAAAATATAGCCTCTTTTCTATATCCTTATTGTATGTTATACATTTCTGGGTGTGGTTGCATAAAAGCTGTTACATGCGGCTTCGCCTGCATGATACAATTAACAAGAATTAAATGTGTGTGTGTGTGTGTGTATGTACGTGTTTGTGTGCATGTTTGAGTGTGTATATGCTTAGGATTTTTGTATGTGTACGTTTGTGTGTGTGTTTGTGTTTGCGTGTGTGCGTGAATGTTTGTGTATCATACAGGACATATTCTTTGTGTCAAGGGTAGGTATAGTGGTTGACACAGAATTTTATCTCGTTAGGTAGCGTGTGGGAGTGGAGAGAAATATTTTTTTTTTTCGACTTGTCTATTGTATACCAAAGGTTTTCTGTTACAGATGTTTTGGCAGGGGCAACTATTCTATACTATCTACAAGACAAAAGTAAAATAATTAATAAGAATACGTATAAAAATTTTAATATAGCGAGATTTCACCGAGAATACTGAATGAATTTGTACAATTCAAACGCCGGGATTCAAATCGCGCTACGTTAAAATATTTATACGTTTTCTAAATAAATGTTCGTCGTACCTAAGTGTGGATTAACAATCTAAAATCAGTGACAACAAACAAAAGAAGATTTAATTTTGAGTGACGCGTGTTTAAAATTTTAATAATTTTGTATTTTAATGCAGTTACGCAAAATTAATTGCACAATAATCACAAGTATCATATAAGAGGGATAGAATTCTAATTTTCCGAACAGTTACTATTTAAGTAGTGAATATTAGCTCGTGACACTTTGTCCGCCGTTAACTAACGGTGACTGTAACGGCCGGGTATTGGTGTAATTCGTATAATTTGCATAAAATTTATGTTATTATGAATATTAATATAATTATAAATATTATTGACTTTCAGCTTCACGCTGTATGCTGCACATGGTAGGGTAGGCGTAGTGTTAAGACACTCCGTCCCGTTCCCCACTTTCCGCCGAATTTGTGGCATTACCTGTTGAGTGGCGGAACTGAACGCCGCGCGTTGCCTTGTTACCAGCGCCACGACAAGCCTCACTTAACTGAACTGAATGACTTCGGGAATCATCATGGTACAATGGAAGTATGTCTGACTGTGCACGATACTTATAATTTCGAATTCCATTTGAAAAATATTACAAATATTTGGTGCCTACTCTGCTAGAGAGTGCAACCCTAAAGAAAAAAAAGCGAGAATTAGACTGCTTCAAAAAAATTAAAACAATTTAAGTATAATCACTTTCTTAGTTGGGTCCAAAACCATAATAATCGTGTTTAGAGCCAGAGGACGTTCTGGTGTGCCATAACGGCTGAAAATAATTTAAATAATAATAATAATAATAATATATTATTTATTGTGCGTTTTCTGTAAACATTATTATTTAATTAAAATACATAGATGGCTACGGCCTTGAGAGTTGTTAGATTAAACGACTAAACGCGACGTTATAAATAATTCCGATGACAAAACAAAATGTCGTTCGTTATTTTGAATATTTGGCGGTCTTTCCGTTCATACGTTCCCAATATGTTCATAGTTGCATACTATCACTCTTAATATATGATTACAACGAGAAGCAATTTAACATTTAATAGAATTTCGTCTCATTCTATGACCGGTGTTTCAACCGGAACGTAACACGCACCACTTGGCTCACAACTGGCGCACTGACCTATTGACTAACTTATAGACAACCAGTAGGGTTATCTTATGACATTTACCTGTATATATTTTATATGTACAACTAATGCCTAGCCGTGTGATCCCGGATCCTAGAATAGGATCACCCTGATACTGATGGTGTCGAAAGAGGCGACTAAAGTACGAGTGGAAGTCGCGTTGTCAGCAATGACAGCACGCATGGGCGGACTCGACCGGATTGTTACCACTCCCGGCATTTAAAACCGGCGTTAAGTAGTGACCTTGGTCACTACGTTTCGCATTGGGTAATGCCGGGCCCCGGTGCCCATCCACCTTACAGACCGGCAACGCTCCTGTAGCTCTTCTGGTGCTACACGGGGCCGTGGGCGGCGGTCACTTACCATCAGGTGACCCGTACGCTCGTTTGCCGTGTCTTTTCGATAATAAAAAAAATTAATGAATAAATAAATAGGCTATATATAACTTTTGTATGGCAAAGAGTCTGACTGTAAGAGTGAGTGTCCCTACACCTACTCACTGGTTGTGAAATCGATTCCTACTCAGGAAAATAAGTAATTTATATATTTTCCAGTTCTGATAGGAGCTTCTGCTTGCCCTTCTCTATGCGGGATACAGGTTGAAATTTAAGGAATGTATGCAAAGAATGTACAAATGGATTTAAGTACATTTGTATGAAATCTATGCATAGAAGAGATGGAATTAAATTCCCACGCACGGAAATAAAAGAAACTTTGAATATTAATGTTATTCTATTTTACCACAAACTAAATTTTTCTTTCATGTGAGTAGGCGATATTCCAAAAGTCATATGTTTTTTTTTTCATTGTCTTATATAATAGTAGTTATAGATTATATTTAGAACTATAATTATAGATAATATTTCTGTATATATGTTTGTTGAACAAACGGATATTGTATAGCATAATTGTATGAAATTATAAAAACATATCTTTCAAACATATTTTTAATATACACATTTTCAATACAAATACACGCTTTAATACAATACAACTATAATTATTTTATATCAGATATCACGCTAAGGGCAAAGGACGGACCTTCGTAATTTATATCTCAGATGTAGGCCGCGACTCCCCGCCTTTTTAAATGTCATCTTCAATTTCATAATGTCATCGGAATTACTTATATACGCTGTCCAGTAACAAGCCAAATTAAGTATTAAATTTTGAAACAATCACGGTTTAATTGAAATATATTCAACTACACTTGACAGTTTTGTATTATTTTTTCTTTTTGGATTAAATATTGAAATAAAACACTAGTTAATATATCTTTATCACTAGACTCACTCACTCACTCACTCACTTTACGCTGTATCCCGCACATGGCAGGGTAGGCAGAGCGAACTTGGGAATCTAGTGTTAAGACACTCCGTTTCACCTCCATTCCCCGTTTTCCGACGAAGACATTACGTGTTGAGTGGTGGAACTCAACGCCGCGTTATGCCTTGTTACCAAAGCGAAGAAATGAAAACATGAAATATTCAAATTAAAAATATTAAATATTTCATTTCCTCGAGTGGGGATCGAACCCACAACCTGTCGGCTACAGGCACACTCGGGTGCCGCTGCGCCACAGGCCTCAAGGCCTCAAGGCCATCACATCTCATTAGGCCATTTAAAATATGTAATAATACTTTAAAATATGTGTATATATATTTTTTTTTTTCAAATAATTTGATAAACAGTATAGACATGTACTTTTTTCTATTTTCAGCCGTCTTATCGTCTATACAAAAAACCTTTTTTACAAAGCCTAACGTTTTCTTTTTATCCTATATCAATCTTGGCAGGACAGAAAAATGTTGGGGGGGGGGGGATTTGTACTTGGGGTAACGAATTATTCTCATATTCCTTCAATATTAAGGCAAAGTGCTACACTTAACACGTAATGTCTCAAACTCAGGCATAATGGACTATCATGACACAACAGTCATACGTAAAATAGCGAAATAAGAAAACGAAAAAAGAATAAATATGTAACGAAAAATATATATAGGAACTTTAATGACTCATTAATCAACATTCGACCACTTTTCTATTGAAAACAGGATTCTTAACTCAAAGCAAAGAAAGTAATATATCTATAGTTGACTCGATGCAATTAAACTATTTCCCGTCGTACGGGATGCGTTGAAAGTAAATCAGGAAGGTTTCCTTGGACTTTCTTCGCCTTAATATAATTAATTGAGCACTTTCTTCTATAGATTTTTTTCTATATAGATATATTTCTAACGTAACTAATGAGGTTTAACTTGTTTAAGTTAACTTGTATATATACAATTTTATTTTTTATATCAGTTTAAAGAAAAAAGTTTTTCTGATATAAATTCTTTTTGAATAATATTTTACTACTTGTAAGACTTGAGCTGAGCTATATATTCGCGTGAGTGATTATAAGAGTAGAGCCAATAAAAGCCTAAAAAGTAATGTTTATTATAAGAAATCGATATAAGAAAGTTAAACCAATTTTTCAAAGCCGAACTGTATCGTATCCTCATAATGTTTATAATGTACAAAAGGTGTAGTTGTCAATAAGTAGTATAAGCCGGTTTAGTTTGCCAAGAAAATGACAAACAAATACAAA
>DWMZ01006718.1:0-10177 GCA_018249855.1 Eueides tales michaeli | reverse complement strand
TATATATATATATATATATATATATATATATATATATATATATATATATATATATATATATATATATATATATATATATATATATATATATATATATATATATATATATATATATATTATATTTTTGCAGTACGGCCCGAAGGTTAAAACCGATGACCTCGGCATTCACATAAAGATCTTTTCATATTAATGTTTATTAATGTTTGCGTTTATCAGTTAATCAGTTTAACTAAAATAATTTATATAAATGTCTGACTTCAGATAAAAATATAGCTGACTTTATTAAAAGTTCTTTTGTCTTAAGATATAAATGGTAAGCATTTCCATTCCTATTTCTATTTCATGGAATGTCAAATTTTATAACTTAATTATAAAACCGTAGACCGAAATCTTCAACCTGTCGCGTCACATATTTGTGCAACGCATGTTAAGAATATTGTCAAGTATTGTAAATACTTAAGTAAGCCTACATGGAATAGTTTTAATATAGACAGTAACTTAGTAACACTAAAATGTCTAAAAAATAACATTGTGATCGGGTCGGCGTTAAGTTCCGCCGCTCAAAATCAACTATTTCAAAAATACTAAATTTAAAAACGTATAAAAATTTGAACGAAGCAGGATTTGAACCTGCGCCTCTTGGACGGATTCCAAGAGCGCGGGTTCAAATCCTGCTTCGTTCAAAATTTTTGTACGCTTTTAAATTTAGTATTTTTCTTTCCTAAGTGTGGAATAACACTTTAAAAATAGTATAAATATTTCAAATCCGAATGTAAAACGGAGATAGGAGTGTCGTGATTTTTCAATATTTAGATATTTTTCTAAGAAAGACATTAAGTAATGAACAAAAAAATTTGATAAACGATCGACGGTAAACGTCAAAAAATAAACCCAAAGTCCACTCTTTATGAGATATTTCTTAACAATTCCAAGTAAAATAGTCGCAAATAAATGTAATGTAATGGTTTTTTACATTACTTTTTCAATAAAGTTTTTACTTATTGAGAAAATAGAAACTGTAACGAATCATCGAATAAGAAACAGTGATGTAAAAATTTGATTGTATAGTATATAAGAGACTAATGTAGCGCTGTGGCTTCACTCGACTTCGGATATTCATATCATATTCTCTCTCATTTACTCTCTCAGCTTTACGCTGTATCCCGCACATGGCAGGATGGAGAGGGAACTTGGGAACATAATGTTAAGACACTCCGTTCCACTTCCAACCATTTACACCTATATCATATTAGTAACTATATTTAAAAATATATATATAACTTCTTTAAACGGGAATCGATCCTATAACTAACTATGCAACTGCGCCTCGATGGTCATTTAAAAATTGCCTTTAAGCATTCAATTGAAATTATATTTCTAAATGTGAAAATTTGACCCCTGTCGTGGTGGAAATGCACAAGCATGTGGCTGTAAACTCGACAGGTTGTGGATTCGATCCCCACTCGAGGAGAAAAAAAAATGAATATTTTCTATTTAAATATTTAATATTTTTATTTTTCGCTCTGGTAACAAGGCAAAGCGCGGCGTTGAGTTACGCCACTCAACACGCGATGCCTCAAATTCGGAGTGTCTTAACACTAGGTTCTCTCTACTTTGTGGGGACTATACAGCGTGAAGCTTAGTGAAGTAAGTAAATCTGAATGTTAAATTTTTTCTCAAAAGTACGAGTAAGTCTAAGAACGACATTGACAAGCAAGGCCTATTGTTATGCTTAGCGCGTAGCCTTATAACCTTGGCTAATTTAAGCTGTTTTGAAGTGCCATACTTACAAACTTCTTGCGATTTACGTTGTTGTATATGTATGTATAATAAGGTATTATTTTGAGAATATTATAAATGGTAATTTAATTATAGTTAGAAAAAAAAGCATCATTATGGCAGAGACTTATCACGATGGTATCAAATAATAAATAGGGGCAAGTATTTTTTTCACGTTCCCACTTTAGCAAGACAAGACGCAGCGTTAAGCTTCCCAATTTAATTATAAGTGTCTCGAATATGGTTGGAGAACGGAGAATAGTGTCTTAACACTAGTCTCCACTGCCCGCCCTTTTATAAGGGAATAATATTGTAGGTGCTTCTTTCATTCTATATTTCAATCGTTGGAAATGAACCTTTTCCTCAAATAACTGTACATATGAGCGGTAATTTCAAAAGTATGACAATATTCTTGCTAAGTGAAGCACAGTTAGGTTTCGTCATGTATACGTCATACAAATCGCACCTCCGAATAAAGATGACCTAACTTTATATATAAATATATATATTATTATGACGCCAGTTGTGGCGCGGGGGCACGTGTGTTTGTAAATTAAAATATTCAACACTAGGGACCCGCCCGTGGCTTTCTCTCTAGAATTACGCTATTTATTTCTTAATCCCAATTACTGTCTTGTTCTAATAAAATTATCACCTATAAGACAATATCTATACATTGTAAACAAAAATTTTGTAACAATTTTGTCAATATCAATATTTTAAAAAAAAATTAAATATCACTATACTAGGCCCGATTACATTAATAAACGCTAATATGAGCTTTTTTTAATATATTTTCCATATAGATACATCGATTACGTATTTCTTATAAGTATTGATTTTGTTGCGTTTACCGTCACACTCTTATATATTGTTGAATTTCATTTTAAATACCTCAAATATTATTCTAAGCTGTAACAATTAAGATATCTGAGTGATTTGTCACTATTTACTCTCTATTTATATTAAAAAAAAGCAAACTATTCATTGTAGATATGTAATCAAAATAATCACAACTCATTTCAAGTGTACTCATAGACGTACCCTAACTGAAGTGCCTCTAATCATATTTTTCTCTTTGATGTTTTATACATATCCGTATGTACGTATTTTTAAAATTAAGTATATTTTACAAAAAAAATTCTATCTGTGGCGTGTCTTGGACTAATTTTAAAAAAAATGGGTCAAGCGCGAGTCGGATTTGCGACGAACGGCCGAAGCCCTCGTATTTATTTTATTCTATTTTGTAGTATTTGTTGTTAGCGGTGACACAAATACATAATCTATGAAAATTTTGTGTCGTGTAGTATGGCCTCGTTTTCAAAACTAGGTACGTACCCAAAAATAGCTTAATCAATTTTTCTATTATATATTATAGAATATACATATACATAAAAAATATTAATACATAGAGACAATTTAACCATAAATACAATGGTTGTGGTTTCCCCACTAGGGAAAAGATCTTTTTTTAATTCTCACTGTCTGGATAATTGTATGGAGAGTGGAGAACGGAGTGTCATTAAAGTTACCCTATATTTATAAAGCAGAGAAGACAGGGAACCTTTAATCAGTATTGAAATGGAATATATATACATAGGTATAATGAAGAGCTTTTAATTTGGAACTAAATACTTCCCCATACTACAATGCGTAATATTTGTGTCATCAGATTATGATATCACAAAGATAAATACCATGAGTAACATACACGGAACAAAGTGAGATCAAAGAATACGCGTTAAATTCGCGAAATTCTTAGAAGATGATATTATATGACGTTATATAGAGGTGTGACTATGTTAACTGTATCTTACATACAAAGAGTACCGTCGGGTTTACACTATTATGCTTGTGGAGCAGAAGTGCTCATGCGTCACGACTAACCTCAAAATATTTATTGTATTTTAATTTTCTTTTCAGCTTCACGCTGTATCCCGCACGTGGCAGGCTAGGCACAGGGAACTTGGGAACCTAGTGTTCAGACTCTCCGTTCCATTTCCGTTCCCCACTTGCAAAATTATATTCTATTTTAGATTCTTTTCCGGTTCGCCAGCTTGGACTGAGCGTACCGTTAGGTTGCGCAACAAAATACGCAATATATAAACAAAAAACGATAAATAAGGAACAATTTGTCTCAACAATACATTTAGTAAGATAATCATTGTCTATTTTTTGTTCATAATATTTAAAATCCTTATATAGATAAAAACAATTGAGGCCTGTCGTGCCACAAATATGCAACTGTAAATGCGACAGGTTGTGGGTTCGATTCTCATTCGAGAAAATAAAATATTTAATATTTTCATTTTTTCGCTTAAATTCAGCGGAAAGCGTGAAACGGAGTGTCTTGGCACTAGGCTCCCAAGTTCCCTGTACCTGCCTAGGTAGGTGCGGGATACAGCGTGAAGATGAAAAAAAAAAATTAAAATGTATCTATATCAAAACGGTAATCAAGGCGTTGTGAGTAAAACGTTAAATACATCTTTTAGTTACAATGAACCGTAAATATTAAACAGTGTTAACTACCATTGTTCTTCAGTCAACATTAATAAGATAAGAACTTATTTATTAAGCCGTTTAAATATTTATTAATGACAAAGTTGTTAGTTTAAATGTATTAGGAAAACTGCGTGTTAACTGATGAGTGGCGGAACACAACGCTGTGCTTTATTTATGTTAGAAGCTTTTGAAATAGTATACTAAAATATTATTCAAGAAAATCCAAAGCTTGCACACAATACTTGTAATTTCTTTAGCAAATGATTCTTTAGTATACCTTTTTTAGCTTTGCGCTGTCTCGCCATACTAGACAAAAGAAACTTGGGAACGTAGTGTTACGAAATTCCGTTTAAATAAGACACTCCGTTCTCCAGCCAACCATGAGACATTGTGTTTGCCTTGTTTCACATACGTATGACAAATTATTAATTTCTAAATATCTAATATGAAACCAAAAATTAAAATTATTAAAATATACCTTCTATATCAACATTTTCTCCGCCAGAGGACTCTGACGCGTCATCTTCTATTCTCTTTTCTGTGACTATTTTCATACTGTTCTCACCGCAGTCGTTGTTTTGTGATCTCTTCTCCGTTACGGAGTGAAACTGTTGACAAAAATATTTAGATTGATATTGATTCACTATATCTTATATAAAATTAGCGGCACAGACGCGGCTTCGCCCGCTCCTTACTTATTTATTTATTTATTTTATTTATTTGTCTTTATTGCACACGAATAACAATCAATAAAGAAGACAAAAGAATAGAAGAAAAATAGGCATGCAAAGGCGGTTTTATTGCTTCAAGCAGTCTCTAATAGGCAACCATAAGAATAATAAAAAAAAGAGCTAGTGAAAAGAGCTTGCAAATTTTGTTTAAAAAAGAATATATAGACACAATATAATGAATAATAAAATAAAAACAATAATATTATATAACAACTTTTCACAAAATATGTTTAATGTTATATATATATATATATATATATATATATATATATATATATATATATATACATACATACATACATACACACATACCTATATATACATACATAGATATAAATTAAATAACTTAGTGGTATATTTTAGCTAAATTTTTTAAAATTTCTATATAAATTGAAACCTACGCTTTAAAAATGATGATACTATAAACAAAAACCTGTTGAAGCTGTTTAATCTATATTATTATGTTTCATCTAAATTCGCCAGACAAAGAGCGCCGTTGAGTTTCGCCACTCAACACGCAATGCCTCAAATTCAGCGGAAATTGGGGAACGGAAGTGGAACAGAGTGTCTTAACACTAGGTTCCCGGGTTCACAGAGTGAAGCTAAAAAAAATATTTGTTTTTTTTTACAATATAAGTATAAAAATATGGTATTACTTTTAAAACTCTATGTTGAAGTAAGTGAAATATTCCTTTTTAATTTTATCTAGGTGAGTTTTGCGCCATACCGTTTGTGCGTAAACATGCGTTGTGAAATTAAAGCTGTGTTCCACTTGACTCGTATATATTTTTGTTTTTTTTTTTTATTTTGAGAGAAAAGAAAATAATTCAAATACAATTTTGATTTTCTATTTGATTTGAGATATTAATTCTTGCTGCCTGTTTTAATATAGAGAGACAATTATGCTCTTGTAAAAGCGACAGGTTTTGTGTCTGATCACTCATGAAAATTAAATATTAAATATTTTCGTTTTTCTCGCTCTGGTATCACGGCAATGCGCGGCGTTGGTTTCTGCCACTCAACACACAATATTTCAACAATTCAGCGTTAAATGGGAAACGAAGCTCAACACTAGGTTACCAGGTTCCCTCTCTCACCTGTTACTTGTGGGACACAACGCAAATTTACACACAATACTTTCATGTACATTCAAACTCAGTTCAACTGAACAACAATTGCCTTAAGGTAGCGTCTTTAATTTGACAATTTATTGTAATCAATGTGCATACATTTGTCTAACGATTCACGTGATTTGGCATGCAACTGAAAACGTCCAGCTAATAAAGCTTAATCGCCTTTTAATTAGTTAAATTCACAAACCGGTTATTACCGGTTATGATATAACGTTTATATATATTAGTTCTCATGACCCTATTTTATTTGATGTGTCCCGCTTGACAGTTGCAATTGAATGTGATACTCGCGTTTATGTTTCAATTAATACTAAGCTTTACCCTGTATCCCGTACATGGTAGCATGCAGAGGGAACTTGGGAACCTAGTGTTAAAACACTCCGTTCCCTACTTGCCACTGAATTTGAGGCATTGCGTGTTGAGTGGTGGAACGCTACGCCGCGCTTTGCCTTATAACCACCGAAGAAATGAGAATATTAAATATTTATGCTTTCAATTAATATGGTGGTATATAGGTTTATACTATGTTTTATAAAAATTGAATCCATATTTAAGAGTTACATAAATTCTACGAAGTTATTTATTGTCTTACTGATCAAAAAGAATTAATTATTTAATTTATTTTATTTGCGTGCTAAGTCGCGGAACTCAACGCCGTGCTTTGTCTCTTATTGTTACCATAGCAAGAAAAAAGTATTATATTATTATATATCTTCATCAAATATTATTTTAAAGTATACGCATAGCGTCTGTTTCACTACAGTACGATGCTAAAGTAATTTAGCAATGTCTCAGGAAATGGCACCGGTTGAATAACACCGACACTGGCGCAGAAATGTAAAGTTTTTGTTGTATTTTATAATATTTATTTTAAATTGTACAAAATATACATACATTGTACAGTTATACATGTATAATCATATCATTATCTCTCCGAGGAAACAAAAAAAAACGTTACCGCTATAGTATTCTTCAAGAAAATTATCTGACATTTAAAAATTAAATCATATAACCATTTGTTTTGTGTAAAGTAATTAGCATTATTATTTAAAAAAAAATCGAAAGATAAGCCAAAATATATATTATTTTAATTTAATTTCTTATCACTATGTTTATTTTTCATATATTGCCGGCAACGTAGGGAATCCAGATAAAACACTCCGTTTTCATTAAGACACTTTCTTGCCCTATTCTCTGCTGTATTTACTTTGTTACCAGTGGAAAGAAATGAAAATAAAACAAATATTTTATTTCTTCGGGTGAGAATCGAACCCATAAACAATCGTTCTTGCAGTCGCGCATTTGCGCCACATAAGGCTTTCTAAATATATTATAATTGAAAATATCAAATTTTAATACACAAAAGTTTATATAAAAAAATGTTTATATAAAAAAAGTTAATATAAAAAAATAAAAATTTCAAAGTGAATTAGTGGAAATTTAAACGATGTTAACAAGTTTAATGATAAAAGGCCGTTGCAATGAGCATCAATGAATCAGATATTTCGTTAATCAAAACGTACATATATGTATGTATGTATATCATACTAATATTATAAATTTGAATGTAAGTTTCTTTGTTACGCTTTCACGCCAGAACTACTCAACCGATTTTCATGAAGCTTTGTGCACATATTTTTATGAGAAAGGACGTAGGATACTTTTTAATAAAAATAATATATTGGTAGTTATTGTGTGTTTGTAAATTTGCATCTTATTGATTTTTTTTTAAATAAAAATTCTAATGACATTTTTATATTACTAAATGATATTCATCTTTGTTACCTACGAATTTAAAGTTCAGACACTACATTTCTTGCATTATGCCTAATTTTCGTATGATATTAAGAGACAAATTAAATTTCCCTTTATACTGTTACCAGAGCAAAAAAATCTTTAAAAAGGAATCAAATCCACAACCATCTAGTGTCTAGTCATAGTGTACCACTGCATCACTATGGTCTCATATATATATAAGCGTGGAGTTAAGTTGTGAGAGTGGAAAGAGGGAAATGGAAGTGTCTTAATGGGAACGGAGTGTCTTAACTAGTGATACAAGGTTCTAAATAAAGCATTGTGAAAAATAATATAGCAAGCTTAACTACCTGCTCTATAGAAGGTCATATTAAAGTTGACTTTCACTAAAGTACACAACAAAAAACTAAACATAAACCATTTGACCATATCAATGTCAAAATACTGGTACGTGATTAATTCCAACATTGTTAATCCATTTTGTGGCTTAGTGACTTTACGGGGCGGTTGCAAATACAAAGTCTTTTATTTTACATATTTTTTCTAATTGTTTTTTCTTTATTTTCACGTTGATTCCCGCAAACAGCGGGTTTGATTTCTTCATATAAAGACACTCACACAGTCCGTTTTACACGTGCGGGTTACAGCGTGAAGCCAAAAAAAAAATTAGCTGCATAACTTAACGCTGCACTTGAAAAACAGAGTGATTTTAGCCTATATTCTCTCAAAAACCTTACTGAATACAGGAAGTGTACGGAGATACGATAGTAGGTACTTATAGTGCATACAAAAGTCCATTAGCTAATGAAGTCAGTCAAACAAATGTTATCAAAATGAATGTGAACAATTAACAGTAGCATTGAGGAATTAGCGAGCAAATAAATAATTTATATATATATATATATATATATATATATATATATATATATATATATATATATATATATATATATATATATATATATATATATATATATATATATATATAAATATATTTTAATATTAGCTATTGGCACGTGAATGAACCACAACTATTAACAAAACGTGACATATCACTATACTATGCTTTTCTTAAACGTCAAATTTCATTTACACTTCAGCTACTTGAAAGCATTGCTTGTGCAACATATTTTGACATACATCATAGTCTGTTTAGGAGGTTGGTTCTAATGGACAAACATATATACATATGTATGCTCTCTTTATTATAAAAGTATTTACAATGTACGATAATTTTTAAAATAACTAAATTTTAACTGTTGAAATATATCTAAAGTATTGAGGTCCTCGTGGCAGAATAAGACGTCGCCTGGCTAATATTTAATATGTCAAAAATATGTCATATTTAAGACATGTGACTTTAAACGAGACCGATTGCGAGTCGGTTTGAGGCAGTGACATATTTAATATTTTCAATTTTAATATTATTTCATTGCTTCACTCTGATAACAAAGTAAAGCGCGGCGTTGAGTTTCGACACTCAACATGCAATGCCTGAAATATGGCGCAGAATAGAGAACGGATTGGAGTGTCTTAACACTATGTTCCTAAGTTCTCTCCGTTTACCCTGCAATGTGCGGGATACAGCGTGAAGCTGAGTGAGTGAGTGAATTTATTATTTGCATTTTCTCGTTTTGGTAACGAGACAAAAAGCGTTTAAAATTCGACGGAAAGTGGAGAATGGAAATATCTCACTAGTTACGTTATGGAAATACTTACACTAAATTTTCAGTGAGCCTAAAAAATATAGAAAATTTGAACCTGGGACTTAACGTTTAATTTTAAAATTCATGCAAGACACATGAAGCATGTTACTACGTGAATCGATGACAATACAATTCTTGAATACAATTAGCTCTTTTATTTTCATAAAATCATAACAAGTAGTATACGTAAGCAGTAAGAGATGTGTAGTCATTACAAATTAAATGCATAAATGTGGCATTGTGAGGTTTTATTAGCCTCACGCTGTATGGCAGGGTAGGCAGAGGGTACTTGGGAAAGTGTTAAGACACTCCACTCCGTTTCCCGCCGGATTTGACGCATTGCATGTTGAGTGGCGGAGTTTAACGCTGCGTTTTGCCTTGCTACCAGAACGAAGAAATGGAAACATTAAATATTTAATGTGAAAATATTAAATATTTTATTTTCTCCAGTGGGGATCGAACTCACAACCTGTCCTGTCGGTTTACGTTTGAGCCATTGCGACATGACAGGCTTTTAGTGGTTGGATTACTTATTTTTTTTTAAATATCACGCTGTATCCCGCATGTTAGC
>DWMZ01006717.1:0-10177 GCA_018249855.1 Eueides tales michaeli | reverse complement strand
ATATATATATATATATATATATATATATATATATATATATATATATATATATATATATATATATATATATATATATATATATATATATATATATATATATATATATATATATATTCAACAACAACTTTTGAATTTCTTCTATTTTTGAAATAAAAAAATCTCCTGTCATCATCAATCCCTTACTTTTATTGTATGTCGCGAGAAATAGTTGCTGATATTAAGCAATATCTGACTTACGAATAAGCACCTTTTCCATTGGCATAATTCGCTGAGGATGGCATAAGGTACTAAGTCATTTTTGTTTAATGTATTTACACTACTAGACCAATTCTTTGAAAACATTCACAGAAGACATTTTGTTATCGATGGTGATTTTCTATTGGATAAAATGATTTGGCCAAAATTATTTTTCTTTCTCTGCTTTGTTCTTTAACTTATGCTGCTTTAAGTTACGCCATCCAACTACAATGTCTCGAAATTATCTTTTAATGTGGTATTATTATTTGTATGATTCATATTGATAATATAACTTTAATTGCTTAGATTATCTCCACTTCTATCCACTGTAACATAATTATAATTTCTTCTTCTTATTACTATTTTTTTATTACTATATTTTATGACGTACATAAAATATAGTAATAAAAATATAGTAATAACTGTCCACCCCTAATTCCCGCCGAATATTGATGCATTGTTTATTTACTGGCGGAACTCAACGCTGTGCTTATTCGTTAATTGGGAATTACAATCACACCGTGACAAAGTTATGTATTCTTTTCCCTAATTGGGAACCGAACCCATAATCATCGCGTTTACAAACGTACACCTCTGCACCTCAACTAAAATTAAACAGTCTTAGATTATTAATCTTCACTTTATTCTATCTGAAATTGAAGATAAAACTTTATGCAAACGAACATCCAAAATAAATTATATGTAGATTTCTAATGAATTGACTTCTAACTTTCCTTTCTTATTGTTATTGCGCCATTAACGAGGAAAGATTTCGTTATATATACGTGTATTTTTAGGTTTCAAGGCAGTTTGAATATCAATGCGGATCGTAAAAGTGATATATTTGCTATACTCTAGAGTATGACGATCATTGTGACGCACTAAGCTATTAAAGAAGTTTTAAGGTAGATTCGTTGTCTGTTGTCAAAAAGAGCAACGTAAAATGGTTATATTATAGCACTAATTGGCCGATGATTATGAAAGTCAAGGATTAACATAAATAGACCTACGGGAAGTACCTTATAGGTTTTAATTTCGCAAGAACTTTATACAAAATACAAAAAAAAAACGATATACAATTGCTCGTATCTTTTGATTACATTTATTTAAAACCTTAATTTTTCTATGCTAACAGATAGACGGATATCAAAGTTATATGATCGTTTGGAAAACAAGAATTTCCGGTCAGTTGATCTTTTGATATGCTGTCTCTCGTGCTCTTTTGGTTCGAGTCCGGGCCATCTGGCTGGCAGTAGTGGTTGCGTTTATTACTGCGCATCTTACCTGTACACGTAAAAATTTTGATTTTCAAACAAGTTTCAAAAGCGTACTTTTCAATTTTTTGCCTTTACATAGATCTACCAAACATCATTTTTTTATTGCCAGACATTTTTGCTGTTGCTAACTGCGTGCCAGACGTGATTTTTTTATTTTTTTAAATAAAAAAATCAAAGAATTTCAGAATGTCTGTAAATTTTATATTATGTTATTGAAGCATAAATAAATCTAATATTAATTTGCCAGACGTTAATTCGATTGTTATGTATAGAATAAAAATTAAAAAGTTACTAAGAGAATCGCAGTTTGATGCTAGATACAACAACTGTACAACATGGCGTCAGTCTAAAATCATATGTCTGTATTTACGTTATTGCTGTTGTTTATTTATTAATTTTGTGACAATGGACAGTGATAAAAAGAAGTGTATTTTTGTAAAGGACATAACGATAAAATTATACTTTTTGTGATTGATAAACTACAAAAATGCCAGAAAGTTTTAAGTATACGTGTGAAAAATAAATTAAAATACAATGACATCGAGCTGCCTACACAAATTAATCAAACAAAATGGATATCATAAGCAATGTTACAGTAATTTTACAGGTTTAATGGCAAAATACCGTGATTCATCATCAGAAATAGATTGTACCACTGAATTCACTGCACATACTTTGTTAAATACTCCAGTAGATATTAGTGAAACTATAACGCAAAACGCAACTGAAAGGTTAAATAGTGAAATCTTAAGTGAGTGCTTCTTCGAATTTAATTTGTCATGGAACATCAGATGATATTGAACTGAGTTTAAAAAAAGAAATAATACCAAAAGATGTTGCTTCAAGTTCAAATAATCAATGTCTTGGGACATCCTAATTTAAGTGTTAACAGTGATGTTTTTTTAGAAGATGCTGCTTCCAGCTCAATTGGTAACTTAAGTTTTAATGAAACTAACGTTTGTGATGATAATCCTGACGCAAACATTGAATACAATGAAACAGGTCGTAAATTAAAAAAAATTGTTTTTATTGTAATAAAGATCGTAAACAAAGTAAAGGCAAACAACAAAATCTTCATTCGTCAAATGATACAAAACTTTATCAAAAAATAATTGAGTGTTAACTTAATAATGAAGAGTTATTAAAAAAAATAAATGATTTGAAGTCTACAAATAAAACTATTTTTTATCGTCATTTATGTGAATTATATTATTTAAATGAGTTTAATAAGCTTGTTTCCGAGAACCCATGCACTTCTTGGCATAAAAATCGTAACATTCATAAAGAAATCTTTAGTTTTATCGTATCGACAATAGAAGAAAAAGTTTTAAAAAAAAGAAATTGTGTATCGTTGTCATCTCTTTGTGATGCGTACAACAATGAGTTGGAGTATGAGCAGAGGCTTCAGCCTCAGATCGAAATAAGTTTAATAACTAACTATTATCGTGAAGAAAAAATCCAAAAATATTTCAAGAAAAATATCAAAATTATATCAAGGTAAAAAAAGAAAATCATTATTTAAAAGGATGCAGTTTGTTAGAAGATGATATTTGTGAAGTTGAAGAAAACGACCTTATTGATAAAGTTGCATTAATTTTACGGAATACAATTTTAAATATCAAAAAGACAAAATTACCATCGAAAATTGAAACAAGTGACTTAATTAATGGTGAATGCGTGATTCCTGAAAAATTAGATCGATTCTTTAAAGTATTTATTGGTGGTAAAGATATTAGACGTAGAGATGGTCTAAATTGCAATCGATTGAGTTCTTCAATGGCTGCTGATGCAATTTTTTGTGCTAGTAATGGTACCGTTAAACCATCTAAACACATTACTCTTGGTATGACTATAAAAAGTCTAACCAGCAGTAAAAAAATAATAATTATTTTAAATAGATTTGGACATTGTTGTAACTACACAAGTTTGGAAGAATTGGAAACAGAAGCAACTATCTCATCAGTTCGTCGAACCCAAGTTTGTCCTCCAGACATCGTTTTAAATCCTTCACTATGTACTGGCGTAGCTTTTGACAACGTTGATTCCTTCAATGGAAAAGAAACTTTACATGATACTGTGGGAATTATATACCAAAACATTGGTCATAATGTCCATGGTGAATTAAATCAAGATAATGGTAATTCTGAGAGTTCATCACCAACAGGACCACCATAAAAAAGAGGGCGATCATTAATAGGCTTCACTCCCGACATAATTCCTTTTGGTAAACGGTTAAAGATAGCTAATCGTTTGACACCAGTCCAAATTGATCAATTAGCACCACCACTAGAAATTTTTTCTTCTTTACAAACAATTGATCTGTTACATTTGTTATCGTATGTTTTTCACGTACCAAATACACCGTCATGGACAGGATTCAATTGCAGGATGATTGAAGACAATACTCTGAAACAAACAGTATCTTATCTTAATCCTATTAACTTATCACCAACCAATGTATCAGTGGTCGCGTACACAATGGAGCAAGCACAAAAAGTTGGTGAAGAATGTGGTCAAACTTATGTTCAAGTCACATATGACTCAGCAATTGCTAAAATAGCTTATAAAATTCAAGCAACAGAAGGTGTTAAGTATAGTAATCTTTTCATACATCTTGGCTCGTTTCATTTAATGATGGCTTTTTTTAAAGCTGTTGGTACTTTCATTGATGAATGCGGATTATCTCACATGATGATTGAGAGTAAAACCATCGCGTCGGGGTCTGTTAATGGAATAATTGACGGTAAACATTTTAACCGTTGCAAACGTCTGCATCCGTTAATGGCATTAGGCTTACAAATGTTACATTTTGATCAATTTTTGGAAAGTAAGAATACTGGATATGATTTTGTAAAAGGACAAATTTACGAAGATCTTTTAGAATATCAGGATAAAAAATTATCGTTTCCATCATCATCATCAACTGATTTAATACCAAATAAAATGTTATTGCAGCTGCTCAATTCAAAAAAGTACGTAGCAATGACCAGAGAAGGTAATCATGGAAAAAAAGCACAGTTCTACATGATCTATATCAAGTTAATTAGCTATTATATAAACCTTTCGAGAAGTATACGTATGGGTGACTTTGAAATATTTAGGCACGTGATTCCAAAAATGGCAAACTTATTTTTCATTGTAAATCAACCAAATTACGCTCGTTACTGTGTAAAATATTCAGATTATTTGAACAATGTTGATAAAACCCACCCCGGACTGGGAGATGATTTTAGAAAGAGGTGTTTTGGAGTTAAAAGAACCGATAAGCCATTCTCACGCATACCAGTAGATCTCACGCTGGAGCAAACAATAAATGCCGATGCAGCTAAACGACTGAGTGAAATTTCTCACTTTACAAATTCGTTAGCTGCTCGTCAACGCGGGACAAAAAGCCACAGCATAAGAGCAGCGTTAATATCACACGTATTAAATGTTTGTGGCTTAAGGTACTTACAAGATGTTACAGCAGAATTACAACCAAATAGAATTAAAATCTATGGGGAACAAATTGTTGATTTCATCGAAATTCTTCAAAAAAATTGCAATCCATTTGATGCAAAATGAGATAAACAAAATCTTTACAACATTGCTACTTCGAAGCCTGCTGCTCCTAACGTTGCTGACTTTTTACTAAATATTGAAGAAAATGGGGAAAATTTAAGAAACCAATACATAAACGAATGCATTTAAGATGAAATAGATTTGAAAGACCAATAACAAAAAGAAAGTGTTTAATTTTGCTGAAGTGCCAAAAAAAAGTTGGCTTTGGGAAATAAAGTCGTAGAGTTGCGAATGCAAAGAGATTTATTTGGTAGAATGTTGGCGATTTCTCTGACCCACAAGATTCACATCGAGAAAGTTTTGACATTTCCACTTACTCCAATACCAACATCAATGTGTCACCCAAATGGTTCAATTTGTAAAACTGAAAAACCGCAATTAGCAAAATTCATAGAAAAAAAATTAGGCAATAATATACATCAACAGCCGTCATCTTTTGATGTTTGTCTTGTTGATGGTTTCTTTTTGTTGCATCTCATGAAAGATGTACCACAAACGTATGACGGTATATCTAAAAAATTTATGATTACTATCTCCCAGATGAAATCTATTCGGATTGACATTGTTTTTGACCAATATTTTTCTCCTTCTATCAAATATTGTGAACGTTCACGTCGAGAAGAAGCAACCACTCCTGTATTAATTGGTCCAAATCAAATTCGACCACATAATTTTGTAACTGAGCTCAAAAATATGCAATTTAAAAAAGCCCTAGTTAACTTTTTATAGATCACTGGGGTAATGAAGGCATGTTACCCTTTATTGGTAATAAAAATATTTTTGTAAGTTACAATCAATGTTATTCTTACAAAGTTTTAAATAACAAAGTTATTAAGACTACTGAAGAATCATTATCGTGTGAAGAACATGAAGAAGCCGATTCTAGGATAATTTTTCATATTTTTTCAAATCGATTTTGACGCTGAAGTTGTCATACGTTGTTCTGATTCGGATATTTAAATTATACTACTGGGAAAGATGGATCACTTAAAGTCATCTTTAAAAATCTGGATGGATATGGGTGTAGGAAATCATCAACGATACATCAACGTCAATAAAATATACCGAATACTTGGAGACTCGTTATCTAAAGCTTTACCATGCTTTCACGCAATCACTGGATGTGATTACACGCCCGCATTTTTTTAGAAAAGGCAAAATAAGGCCCTTTAAAATTTTGGAAAAATCAAACGAATACCAATTAGCTTTTCAAAATATCATTACGGACGATGAAGAAATACTTAAAACTACTTTTGTCACCCTTGAGAAGTTTATTTGTGAAATGTATGGAGTTAAAAATTCATCGGATGTTAATGATGTTCGATTTCATCTATTCACAAGTACTTTTCAGTCAAAAAATGCCGATGAGAACTTTGATAAAAAATTTCGCAACCTTGATTCGTCTAGTTTGCCACCTTGTAAAGCAGAATTGTTCCAGCATTTGCTAAGGGTTCGCTACGTGACGAAGATATGGAGAAATACGCACTTACTGCTACACTCTAATATGGTTGTCACCAGTTGCTTCCGGTTGGACCATCAATCATAACAAATATGATTTTGTCTGGTTTGTGGGGGAGCAATTACCTTCCTCAGTTGCTGATATTATTATTCTAAGTAAGTATGGAATAGATTTAAACAATAGAAACTAAAATATTATATAACGAAGAAGAAAAATTACTGTAACTTTTATTTTTTTGTTACCGATGATAAAGTTTTGAAGGACAACGACCAAGGCGAAGATATAAATAATTCTAGTAATGAGAGCGATGATGATGATGATTTAGAAGATGCCTCTTTTTTTGCGACACACTTATTGACTAAAAAATGTATTTTTTAAATAAAAAATGAAATTTTAAGTTTTGTTATCAATACTATTTGTTCCATTTCTTCTAATTTAGTTATATTGCAATTTTTTTTTCATTTTTATGTTAAATTTTATTATGTTTACTTGTACTTATTAGAATAAGTGCAAGTAAAGTGTTTTTGCAATTATTTCCTGTTCACATTTGATCGCTAGCTGTCTATCTCTCTTGCACTTTAGTTGGTCTCTCTCTAACCACTAGCATCAAACTGCGATCCTCTTAGTAACTTTTGAATTTTTATTCTATACATAACAATCGAATTAACGTCTGGCAAATTAATATTAGATTTATTTATGCTTCAATAACATATTATAAAAATTACAGACATTCTGAAATACTTTGAATTTTTTATTTAAAAAAATAAAAAAATCACGTCTGGCACACATTTAGCAACAGCAAAAATGTCTGGCAATAAAAAATTGATGTTTGGTAGATCAATACAAAGGCAAAAAATTGAAAAGTACGCTTTCGAAAATTGTTTGAAAATCAAAAATTATTACCTGTACAGGTAAGATGCGCAGTAATAAACGCAACCACTACTGCCAGCCAGATAGCCCGGACTCGAACCGAAAGAGCAAGAGAGACAATATATCAAAAAATTAACCGACCTGAAATTCTCTCTCGCAAACGTTGCTAGCTCTTATACTATATATTATATGTTTGTAAGGGTCTCATTTTTCCTTTAGAGGCACGGAATCCTAGAATTACGCTATTTTTAATAAATTAATACGACATTTTAATTATTAAGACTACTACTACTACTTGGCGGAGGTATTTTTTATATACCACTGTGCTGGCAAAAGCACACGGCCCACCTGATGGTAGTAGTTACCGTGTTCTATAAACATTTATTTTCAACACCAGAGGCATCCATGTGCTTCGTCAACCCTTAAAAAACCTATTTAAAACTCCTCTTGAAAATCCCCATGTTTTCATCATAAGCTCATGGTAAAGGCCTCGGCAGGGAGTTCATTCCACAACTGAATGGTCCGTGAAATAAAATTCCTCGGAAACCGAACGGTGCGCGACTATTTTAGCTCCAATACGCAAGTGTGAACTCCCTCTTCTGTAAATAGCGCGCGGTGCGATGATAAAAAGTGGCCGTGGGCATCTATCGAGTACTAGCGATAGACCTGTAATTAAATTTTTGGCAACAGGTGCACGTGTTCTATAAATAATACTTTGAATCAGCCGAGGGTAATGTGGTCTAATTTAAAAAATACAGTGATCCCTAACAAAAAGTCAATAATCAATATTCTTGACCATATACATAAATGACCCGGACAAAATCAATGTGCATTTTCTAGATCTCCCTCCAATTATCGAGTCAGATAATGAGAATAAAACTTTGTTTAAAATTAATTCAAAGATAGATTTTGACCTTAAAGTAACTACACAATCTCAAAAGTACTTTACTTAAAATAATAAATAACATTAAAACTAAGGCGGCAGGTTATGATGATTAAAATAAAGAAATTATAAAGCTTATTTTGGATGTGACTTTACCTATTATCACTGATATCATTAACAGATCCATCGAAACTCGTACCTATCCGGCATGTTGCAAACGTGCTATAATCAGACCTATTCCTAAAAAGAATTGTGTAGAGTAACTTAAAGATCTTCGCTCAATAGTAATTTGACCGGTGTTGTCAAAGGTTCTAGAAAGAACAATATTGAACCAAATATTAGAGTATCTACATGCTAATAATATTATAACCAATAAGGGTAGTTATTGAAAACAGTAATCGACAAAAAAGATACTCTGCTCTGACAAAGGTTCAGTGTATAGAGTACCACAGGGATCCTTGTTAAGTCCTACATTGTGTTATTTACAGTTGATTTACCAAACTGTATAAAGTTTTGTAAATATCATCTGTACGCTGACGATATCCAACTGTATTACTCTTTTAATAGCAAAGATACCAAGAAAGCCATCCAGAACATAAATGAGGACCTGAAGCATGTTTGATTGGTCAACAAAAAATTCGCTATTCTGGAATCCAACTAAGTCACAAATATTAGTATTAAGTACTAAGAAACAAGTTGAACGGGTTTCAAAAGTTAACGGGGAAGTAAAAAAATAATGACACACTGCTCGTAACCTAGGCTTAATAATGGATCCACAGCAGAAATACATTGAACACATTAACACTAAGATTAGTAATGCATTTTTTAAACGGATCTGAATTTATATAAGGATTTTAATCCTTGTATAAAATCAGATCCTACATAAGAGAATATCTTTGACTTAAACTGGTATATTCTCTTGTCCTCTGTCTTTTTAACTACTGCAGTTATGTTTCCAGCACCAGAACAAACTCATATACGCTGAAGGCTATTCAACGGGTTACGGGAACGCTTGCATTAGGTTTAGTTATAATGTGCCGCGAAGAGAACACGTCTCTCCCTTTTTAAGCCGCAAAGGCATACTTCAAAGGCATACTTTCAAAAAGTTCTATGGAATAAAAATGCTCAGTATTTATTTGAAAAATTAACTTGGGCTAGTGATTATAAAAAAAGTCTTCGGGCATCTAACATTTATTAAAATTATTTATTAAAAAATCCTAGTCATTACACGTTATCGGGGCTACAGTCACGTTATCGGGGCTGTTTTAAATTTCTACTAAGTTTTTATATCTTTTCTCTTTTTTTTTGCGGGTAGGAGTCAAACATTGTACACGTATTTGTAACAGCTGTTTTAAATTAAACTGATAATTTCTATATACAAACGTAGACCTAGTAGTAAGTAGTATACCTTAGCAGTATATTATGTTTATGTGAGGAAATTTACCTACCAGCAAGTGTCCTGTATTAATATCATTTTATAAACACTTTAAAACCTAAAATTGAATCCATCAAGGAATGATTGTCAGCTCTCACCGAGATGTTCAATACTAGAATGAACGATTTCCAGCAAGACCTAAATAAAACTACTACTACTACTACACCTGTCTCAAATCATTCGTTGCCCGTGGAATTTAATAACTTTCGAAACTTTATACTTTCGGTACTAAACACTTTGCAACGTCAAGTGGAGTACCTTGCATTGGAATTGGATCGATAAGCTATGAAAAGAAGTAACAAAACAGTACTCTTTCATAGAGTGGCAAAAAGAAAAAAATATTATCGAAAAGATCACCGGCTTAGTAGCTGAGCACTTGGACTTACCAAATTTTTCTACAGCAAGTATTAAAGATTGCCATCGTCTTTTTTTTTTTTTTTTTTTTTTTTTTTTTT
>DWMZ01006716.1:0-10178 GCA_018249855.1 Eueides tales michaeli | reverse complement strand
TAGGAATTAGAAATTTTTAATATATTAATTTTCTTTAATTTGGTTACAAGGCAAAATGCGGTGTTGAATTACGTCATTCAACATACAATGTGTCAAATTCGGCGATAAGCGGGGAACCCAGCGGAGTGTTATCTTAGGTTAGCAAGTTTTCTCTACATATAGAGAGGAAACTTGGAAACCTAAAAATACTTCATTTCTATTAAGACAGACTTCCGTTATTCACCTTTTAGCAATTGAGTCATTGCTGGAAAGAATTTCAGTGCGAAGATAAGACCGAACACTCTATGAACGTGTCACGTACACTTGATTTAACTGGACAAAAATATCAGAGCACTATATATATATATATTTTATACGGCGTTGATTTCCGCCACTGAACACGCATACAGCGCTATAGCGTGAAGCTAATTAATTAAGTAATTAAGTAAGTAAATATTATAAAATATTTTTGAACTAGAATTGAATCCACACCAATTGACCATGATTTTGTGATATTATACTTAGAATAATTAAAGCATATTAAACATTTAAGTATTTAATATTCTCATTTCTTCGTTCTGGTAATGAGGCAAAAAACGGCGTTGAGTTTCGCCACTCAATGTCTCAAATTGAGGAACAGCAAATGGGGAACAGAACGGAGTGCTTTAACACTGGGTTCCCAAGTTGTTTCTGCCTACCCTGCCATGTGAGGGATAAAGCGTGAAGCTGATTATAGTTTTTTTTTTAGTTTCATGCTGTATCCCGCATAAAGCAGGGTAGGCAGAGGGAACTCGGGAACCTAGTGTTAAGACACTCCGTTCAACTTCTATTCCCCATTTTCCACCGAATTTGAGGCATTGCATGTTGAATGGCGGAACTCAACGCCGTGCTTTGCCTTATTATCAGAGGGAATAAATGAAATATTAAATATTTCATTTCCTCGATTGGGAATCGAACCTAGAACCTGTCGGTTACGGCCACACAGACCTCTAAATTAGTATACCTCTGATTTTTATTTATTAATATATTCTAAATAATTATAACATGTATTATCAAATGGCGCGATGAAATTATATGTGACAGCTTTATCTATAGAAGTGTCACACTAAACACTGTGTGGGTGGAAAGTGGAAACGCTCTCACGTTAGTTTCAAGGCTCTTTAATTGGTATACTGATTGTTATGAAATTAGTTTGATATATTTTGAATTGATTTGAAGTAATTTTTATTAGATTAGGGTGTAAGTTCAAATTTTTATAGGGGAAAATGTTTTTATAGTTGTGGCTTAACTTACCTCAACTCAACTCTACTCTACTCTACTCTACTCTACTCTACTCTATTCAACTCAACTCAACTTAAATTAGCTTCACGCTGTATCTCTAGTTGAGTAAGCAGAGGGAGAGCTCGCCCTCTGCCATAAGGGTCTACTAGGGGAATATTAGTCTTAAACGATTTCTTTAGACAGTCCATTCTCATTAAAATACTTCCATTCGAATTCTGGATGTTCGAATACCTGTTAAGTGGCGGAGCTTAACGCCACATATTGCCTTTTGTTTCCAGAGTGAAGGAAATGAAAACATTTACCCGAGTCGGCATTGAAACCACAAATTGTCATAAACAATTAACTTATATAATTTATATTTGAAACTCAAATTTCATCAAATATGTATACATAAATTATTGCCACTTATCGTAAATAATAACCGATTGATTTTATATTTCATTGCCCAAAAGAGAATCGAACCTGCAACCGTTACGCTTATTGTCATATAATAAAATAGAACAATGTCACTCAACACGCAATACCTCAAATTCGACGGAAAGTAGAGAAAGGAACGAAGTGTCTGAACACTAGATTCCCAAGTTTCTGCCCACTCTGCTATGAGCGGGATACAGCGTGAAACTGAAAAAGTCTATATTTTTTTTTAGCTTCACGCTGTATCCCGCACAAGACAGGGTAGGCAAAGGGAACTTGGGAACCTAGTGTTAAGACACTCCGTTCCACTTGCGTTCCTCACTTTCCACCGAATTTGAGGCATTGCTCCGTTGAGTGGCGAAACTCAACGCCGCGCTTTGCCTTATCACCAGAGCGAAGAAATGAAACATTAAATATTTAAATAGCAAATATTTAACATTTCCTTTCCTCGAGTGGTGATCGAACACAGAACCTGTCGGTTACAGCCACACGCATGTGCCGCTGCGCCACGACAGGCCTCAGAAAAGACTATACTTTTATTTATAAAAAAAATTCAACGGTACGTTTGGAATTTGAACTTAATACTTACTTACAGGTGCACCAACTGTCTCCCTATTTTCAACCCCCTCGGCAGGTGTGGATTAATACGTCATTATGTAACAAAGCAAAAACAAAGGTCGAACGAGTAATAGACATATCGTAATATTTAACTTATAAATATATACGTAATGTATGGCCCGTCGTGGCGCAGCGGCACAAGCGTGTGACTGTAACCGACAGCAGCAGGTTCGATCCCCAGTCGACGAAATGAAATATTTCATATTGTCAATTTAAGTATTTAATGTTTCATTTCTACGCTCTGGTAATAAGGCAAAGCGCGGCGTTGAGTTCCGCCATTCAACACGCAATGCCTAAAATTCGGCGGAAAGTGGGGAACGGAAGTGGAACGGAGTGCCTTAACACTAGGTTCCCAAGTTCCCTTTGCCTACCCTACCATATGCGGGATACAGCGTGAAGTTGAAAAAAAAATCGTAACACATTAATTACATACTCCATCTGTTTATTGATATAACCAGATGCGGCGTTGAGTTACGTCAATCAACACTCAGTGTATTTAAAGTGGTCACAAATTATAAAACGAAGTGTCTCTCTCAGACTAACTCACTGTATTTCAGTAAACAATTAACTTATACACTTCTATTATACATAGGTTAGGACAAGATTTTTATTTAGAGGGAACATGGGAACCTAGTAATAAGACAATCCGTTTCATCCCCACTTACCGCCTCATTGTGAATTGCGAAAAATTATGTCTTGATTAACGGATTCCGACGTTTCCCTGTCTTGTTGCCAGAGCGAAAAAATGAAAACATTACATATATATTTTAGAAATATTAAATACTTCATTTCTTCAAGTGGGGATCGAACCCACAACCTGTCCTTGTCGCCTTACGAAAGACCTCGGTTAGGTAAGAATATATTTAAAAAAAAAGCTCTTGAAGGACAAACAGACAAGATCAATATATATACTAATATTAAAAATTTCCAAATTATAATTGGCTTATGACTTATTATAGCCATCACAGTATGTAATGTAACGCCAAAATTAAATATTACTCAAGTAGTACAGAGTTAATCGCATCATAATTACCGTCTAGTAATATCGACGTAGATGCTTTCTAAGCTTACAAAAGCTTTATTTAATTTGGTTTACAGGTTCCGCTTATATTAGAAATTAAAAATATATAAATTTAAAAACTTATAAAAATTTCAACGTAGCAGGATTTGAACCTGCGCCTCCTGGAAACCGTCCGAGCACTCTGACCAACTAAGCCATTCGTTCTCACCAAGCTGCGTCGAAATTCTTATACGCTTGTTACAACGCTATTTATGTTGTTAGCATCACAGTAGGTAGGATTTTTACAAATTTCCGCTACACAACGACAATTTGTTTAGAATTGTCGTTTGGCAAGAGAGAATGCTATTTAATAAATGTGTAATAACACTTTAAAAATAGTAAAAAATATATACGGTTTTTTTTTTATTGACAATTCATAGCTACAGCACCGTTGGCAGAAGGCACATAGAGTTAATTCAGTAAAATCACGTAATTATTTATCAAAATAATAAAAAAAATACCTCTCAATTTTAATATTTAATTTATTAAACTTCAATAAATCTTTGTAGCTTATGAATTGTTATCATTAAATTATATTTTAAGTACTCTGTGACTGTCCAAAGTGACAGGAAATGTGACAGTTTTTTCAAGATGGCGCCAGAGCGTAGCTTCTTATACATTGCTATAATATTTCTACATACGTCAATAAAAAAAATATTTCTCTTTCTCGTTTTTAAACTACAACAGTTGCGTTTAATTGTGTAAATTCCAATACTTTTGCAAATTAAAGGCAGACCTCTAAAAAAATCTCAAACAAATTGTGTGTTGCAACGTGTAACGTATCGAGCTCACGTTATTATAACGATATTATAGTGCGAGTTTGACATTTAAGGTCAAATTTAACCTTCGCACATGATTACAGTATGGTATTTTAATATAATATAAGCTTATTTATTCTTAGAATATATATTTTTAATAGAGTACTTAAAAAGATATCTATAGATAAGTATCTGACTTTTGGGGAGGTTACAGTTCTTCTGGCGCCACGGTTTGAAGGTGGATCCGCAAAACGAAATGTCAGAGTAAAATTTTTCGATGGCTCGCTTAGTTTTCGAGATGTCGATAACTTAAAATTATATATTTTTTTGCCAATAATGATTTTTTATTGTTATAATTGATAGATTAGGTTAGAACAGTTGAAGTTATTATTAATATTTTTTTTAGCTTCATGCTGTATCCCGCGCAAGGCAGGGTAGGCAGAGGGAACCCGGGAACGTAGTGTTGAGACACTCTATTTCACTTCCGTTCCCCACTTTCCACCGAATTTGAGACATTGGGTGTTGAGTGACGGAACTCAACGCCACGCTTTGCCTTATTACAAGAGCGAAAAAATGAAACATTAAATATTTAAATTGAAAATATAAATATTTCATTTCCTCGACTGGGGAACGAACCCAGAACCTGTCGGTTTAAAAATGTTCATTATTTTCGTTTCCTTTTTAAAAAATCTATCAAAAATCATAATTGAGAGAAAACAAAAAATTCTTTCGATTTTCAAGTATCGATATCTCGCAAAACTAAGCGATGTATCGAAAAATTGTATTCCTACTTTTCGTTCTATGCGGATCCGCCTTCAAATGAAGGCGCCAGAAGAACCGTAACCTTGCCTGACTGAAATGGAATAAATGTATAAGTGGAGAATGAAACACTAGGTTCCCAGGTTCCCTTTGGCCCACTCTCGCGTGCGACTGCTGGCGCAACATTCGCCGGTCGATCAAGGAAAATATATATTAAATTTGGGGTAACCTTTATCTTGCAGAAGCGAGCTATTCTTCTTATACTTAGGCAATAAGGTTTCTTTAAGGGAAACGTTTAACAATATTAACATATATAACCGTTGCATCTCTATATATATATTTTTTTGAATATATTATATATGTTAAGAAAAATATTAATAAGTTTACTAAAATCGATGATGCTCACAATATGAATACTAGGAATAGACTTAAACTTAGCCTGTAACTCGTTTCGTTCGTAATTATTTTATGGGACAGTGCGTACGCTTTTACAATGGGATCCCAGAAAACGTCTCAGAAATTTTCTTTCTTATATTTCACAATTTGAAAAAGTTGCAAGAAGACTGTATCAAATTAGCAATTTTATAAATGATAACACGCCTTAAAAATAAAATGCTTGCTCCAGGCTATTTCAAATGTATCATTGTCAATTATAATTATTATATGATGTAAAGTTTTGGTTAAAAGAAAGACATGTCCCGCTGAGTTTCTTTCGCCGGTTCTTCTCAGGTCTGAGGCAGTAACTTTAGTGAACTGGTGGTAAATTGTTTGACGTTCAAAAAACGAAGCTTGTAACTTCTTATTTTGAATTTTGAAATATTTGAATTTGAATAAACTCAACTCGCAATTTCTCCAATAATTGCTTTGACACTATTTTTCCTGTGCTTTTAAGAAAGCTGGATACAGCGTGAAGCTTAATATCTTTTTTGTTTTTATACCAACTTAAGAATTAAATGGCAATTCTATATATTCATCGTTTGTTGTTCATGAATGCTTGAGGTTCAAATCCTGCTTCGTCCAAATTTTTATACGTTTTTAAATTTAGTATTTTTCTTTCCTAAGTGCGGAATAACACTTTAAAAATAGTAAAATTAATAAACAGCATTCTCTCTTGCCAAACGATAATTCTAATTGTCTTTGGGTAGCGGAAATTTGTAAAAATCTCCCTACAGAGATGTTAGCAACATAAATAAGTTGTAACAAGCGTATAAAAATTTCGACGGAGCTTGGTGAGGACGGATGGCTTAGTGGTCAGAGCGCTTGAACGGTTTTCAAGAGGCGCAGGTTCAAATTTTTATACGTTTTTAAATTTAGTATTTTTCTTTTCTACGTGTGGAATAACACTTTAAAAATAGTAAAGTTGGACATAATTTATATAATATAAAAACAATTTCCGGTGTAAAATTGAAGAACGAATTGTTGAATGAATTGAGGCCAGTTGTGGAAATGTTTTAATATTTTCATTTCCATTTAAATAATTAAAAACTATCGACCAACTAAGAATTACTACTACTCAGCGTTCCTCTCTTATCATATTATTTATACTAATTCATTCACTCACTCAGCTTCACGCTGTATCCCGCACATGGCAGGGTAGGCAGAGGGAACTTGGGAACCTAGTGTTACGACACTCCATTCCACTTCCGTTCCCCACTCAGTGGCGAAACTCAACGCCGCGCTTTTGTATTATTACCAGAGCGGAGAAATGAAACATTAAATATTTAAATTGAAAATATTAAATATTTTATTTCATCGAGTAGGGATCGAACCCACAACCTGCCGGTTACAGCCACACGCTTGTGCCGCTGCACCACGAGAGGCCTCAAATACGCCTATTTATACTAACTACTTTATTATTTCTTAAACGGAGAAAATATTCACTATTTAAAAGTTTAAAATTAACAATCTGCCAAAAGGAATATTGCATACTGATGCTTTATGTTGTTGCCGATGACTTCCGTTCAGCTGTATAGAAAGGAAGCAGGTGCAATTATGTATTAATATTTCGCAAAAATAGTTTATGAAATATAAATATCGACTTTGGGCCGGTCGTGGCGCAGCGTGTGATTGACAATATTGTGATTCTATAATGATTGTTATTACCCTTTGAGGTACAGAGTCCAAAATAAACCCACATTACTAGATTATCTCTGTATGTGCGTGTTTATACGGGAAAGATGCGTAAATTATATACAGAAATTAAATTAATCTTAACAATCTTAGTACACTGGTACTATGTATGTAAAGGTTTTTTTTAGCTTTTTTTTCACGCTGTACGCAGAGGGTTGAGTGGCGGGACTCAACGCCGCGCTTTTGCCTTATTACCAGAAACGTTAAATATTTAAATTGAAAATATTAAACATTACATTTCCTCGTATGGGGATCGAACCCACAACCTGGTCGGTTACAGTCACACGTTTGTACCGCTACGCCACGAGAGGTCTCTAATTTTTCTCCTCATTTCGCCATTTCAAGAGAAACATTCTACTTATGGTGACGGAATTCAAAGCTGTACATAACATAATATATCTTATGTAAGCCTTCTACGAAATCATAATTGCCGAGCGTCTTACGCTCTAGATCACATGTTTACAAACATTTTTGTAACACTAAGATGAACACTTATAATTGTTAAATATTTTCGCTTAAGTAAGGTAGTGAGAGATTTCTCCTTTTTTGTAGTATCAAGCTGCATCCAGCAAGGGATTATGGGGACCTAGTGGTACGACACTCCGTTTCTACCACGCTCCTCAAAGTTTAATTGATATAAAATTGCTTATTCGGACCTGTTGTAGCACAGTGGCACAAGGGTGCTACTGTAAAGGGGACAGGTTGTGCGTTCGATGTCCACTCGAGGAAATGAAATATTTTATTTTTTATTCGCTATAGTAACAAGGCGAATTGCGGTGTTGAGTCCCGGCATTCAACACATAATGTCTAAAATTCAACAGAAAGTGAGTAATTGGGCGTGTCTTAAAGAGAACGGAGTGTCTTAACACTAAATACTAAAGTTCCCTGTAACTAATGTACGAAAAAAATCAGTATAATAAAAATTACAACCAAAAATGAGGTCTGTCGTGGCGCAGTGGCACAAGCGTGTGACTGTAACCGACAGGTTCTGGATTCGATCCCCAGTCGATGAAATGAAATATTTAATACTTTCTATTTAAATATTTAGTGTTTCATTTGTTCGCTATGGTAATAAGGCAAAGCGCGGCGTTGAGTTTCGCCACTCAACACGCAATGCCTCGAATTCGACGGAAAGTAGGAACGTAGTGTCTTAGCACTATGTTCCCGGGTTCCCCTGCCTCGTGCGGAATACAGTCTTAGCACTATGTTCCCGGGTTACCCTGCCTCGTGCGGAATACAGCGTGAAGCTGAAAAAAAATCTTAAAAAATACCTTAATAAATAAATTCTCATTCAAAATACATTTTAAAATATAATTTTTGTATGGGATTATTTTCATTGTGAATTAGTGATGTGTACATATAGAGGTGATAATCGCGTAAAGGTCATTTTACACAACAGTTACGCCAGGTTACGCTCGGTGACGCGTGGCGCACTTCTTCACTGGTGTGGCCATGATTCAGTTAATTCAAGGGAAAATTGTTTATTTTTTTTTAAGTTAGCTCTTAGCTTTTTATGGACGGAGATTTTTCGTTCAATTGATCTTGTTAATATTAACATTGCTTATCAAATTAAATTGTCTATAGTATTCTCTTTATGATATATTGTATGTGTAAGCTGTGGAAAAATTGTTGGTTTTTGAATTAATTTTTGTGTATTATTAATTTCTTTTTTTTATTTTTTTTTTGTTTGTTTCCCTAAAAATAAAAATATAAATGTTACTATTTTTAAAGTGTTATTCCACACTTAGGAAAGAAACATACTAAATTTAATCTAAGCTGCTGACAACATAAATAAGTTGTAACAAGCGTATAAAAATTTCGACGGAGCTCGGTGAGGACGGATGGCTTAGTGGTCAGAGCGCTTGGGCGGTAAACAAGAGGCGCGGGTTCAAATCCTGCTTCCTTAACACATTATATTCTGTATATATGTATTTTGGTAGGCAAAGGGAGCTCTAGGTTCCCTGTAGGTTCCTGGTGTATACACTATGCTCTCCACATACCGACCAATTTAAAACACTTACCTATTGAGTGGCAAAACTCGAAGCCTAACGAAGCCTAACCTAATTTTGTTACTTAGAAGGCAACTTTGATAATCTTGAATATTATTTTAAGTATAATTGTGGTATCCTTTTATAAAAAGAGAAATACACCTTAGCATAAACAACTATAGAAGTGCATAGACACTTCCATAGGTTTTATATTGCTAAAGCGTTGTTATTCTCTATCATGCTGATGTTTGATCATTTGGATGACATTATTTGACAAACAATTAATGAATTTAATAACAAAGATACAATACAATCTTTGTAACTACAGTGTTTTATATTTTAATTTACATATAAAAATAATAATTTTACGTAATTTGATATGAACATGGAATTAAAAATAATTAATATCTTTATTATTAATATAACAAGGCAAATTGCGGCGTTGAGCTCCGCCACTCAACACGCCATGCTTCAAATTCAGTGGAAAGTGGGGAATGGAAGTGGAACAGAGTGACCTAATACTAGGTTCCCTTGGCCTACCTTGCTATGTGCGGGATACAGCGTGAAACTGAAAAAGAAACACTTATGGACACCCTAACAGATATTTCTATACAATTTTGCATCAACAAGAATTGTATCACGATATATGAAGAAAAAGTTTTATATTTAACGATTGCAAGACTTTTTCATAATCACATTATCGTGTTACATAAATGTATGAGAATTAGCTACATGATTAATATTCACAATTACGTACAGTATGCAATGTACAGTAAATTTTAACCAAACATTTTTTTGTCCGTATGATAGCGGCTTAGAATAGGATCACCCTGGTACTGATGGTGTCGTAAGAGGCGAAAGCACGTGTGGGAGAGTCACGTTGTCCAGCAACGAACAGCTCGAACAGATCATTACCAGCCCCGGCGTTTAAATCCGGCGTTAAATAGTGGCTTCGGCCACTGCGTTTCGTATAGGGTAATGCCGGGTCCCAGTGCCCATCCACCTAGACCCACCTACACGGTGCCGTGGGCGGCGGTAATCACTTACAATCAGAAGACTAGTACGTTCGTTTGCCGTGTCTTATCAATAAAAAAAAGTTCCACGCTGTAACTTGGGAACCTAGTGTTAAAACACTTAATTCCGTTTTCCATTTTCCACTAAATTTGAGACATTAAGTGTTGTACGGCGGAA
>DWMZ01006715.1:0-10178 GCA_018249855.1 Eueides tales michaeli | reverse complement strand
ATATATATATATATATATATATATATATATATATATATATATATATATATATATATATATATATATATATATATATATATATATATATATATATATATATATATATATATATATATATTTATAAAGCTTAAATATTTCTCAAATAGCTTATTAACCGGTAACTCATGTTATTAGGGTGTCTTATCAGGGACATACCGCAGTGATAACGTCGTTATTCTTCAATCTCTTCTCTCACCTACAAGGCTTGACATTTATGTATATTTTCCTCGAAGTCAACTCTGTATTCTGTACTCTATGGTTTTGTATGACAACGATACTTAGTAATATGAGGACGGTGTAACATGATATTATTGAAAGTGAAATCCTTATTATTTAGATAGGGAAATTGAATATCTTAAATTTGTCAAGTAAATAAAGTTTCATCGCGCTTTCTGTTTATATATATTTTAATTAAAGTCATAAATTATCTGATATTCATCCTCTTAAAAGTACCATTATTTATTTATTATTCTATTTTACCGAACACTTTAGTACTTCAAATGTTACAAAGTTATTCTACACAATGTCTTTTTATCTTTCATAGAAATCTGACCTTGCTCTAGAACTTGCCACTATATGTGTTACTATATATATCATTATTTATTAGTTTCATACAAAGTATCCAATACCTAATGTCTATTATATAAACATTACGTGTACATTTTACGGACCGTAAACTATTTAGCATTTCATAGATTAGTCACTTTAGTGTATTTCGAATTCTTATAATAGGCTTTTTAAAACTAGAAACTACTGCATACAAATATAAATAAGAACTTTTTACAGATATAATAGAACCATATATATTTTTTATATAAAATGTAACTTATTTTCTTATAAGCATTTTAAAACATGAAACTTTTGTCATAAGTCTGATTCTTAGAATTTTACGTGCTTTAATATCAATAATCTCGAAGAGTTCATACATAATAAATTATAAAATGGATAAAAACGCTGAAAGGTCACTTGGAGACAACTTCCGGTCACGAGTTGTGAAAGTGTGTTTTTAGCCGTGTGATTCCGGCTTAGAATAGGATCACCCTTGTACTGATGGTGTCGTAAGAGGCGACTAAAGTACGTATGGGAGAGTCACGTTGTGAGCAATGGCAACACGTATAGGCATACTCGACCGGATTATTACCACTCCAGGCATTTAAGACCGACGTTGAGTAGTGGCTTGCCCATACACCTTATAGACCGGCAATGCACCTGTAGCTCTTCTGGTGTTACACGGAGCCTTGGGCGGTGATGATCACTTACCATCATGTGACCCGTACGCTCGTTTGCCGTGTCAAAAAAAAAGTGTTTAACACAATTGAATCAGCTAATATCACAGAGTATTGACATACAGTCATACAACCATATTGTAGAGCCACGCTCGAATACTCTACATTACGTATCAAGTGTTACGCTTTGCGTCATTATATTAGATTAATTCATCCGCTAAATGAAGAGAATCAAGTAATATTGTTCACATTACATTTTATAATATTTATTCACAAATTTAAATAGCATATACATATACTTTATTTTTATTGTAGTTAAATATATTTGTTTAATATATCGTTTCATAAATAAATTAATAATTAAATAAGCCATCGTGGTGGACAGGACCGTACGGTCGTATACTTGTTCCATACCCACGATTGTGGGTTCGATTCCTGCGTGGGCAGAAAAAATATTTAATAATTTAATATCCTCGTATTCCTAGATTTATTACGGTTTGGATGTTTTTTAACAATATATTTCCTTATTCCTTCTCCTGTATAGTGCGGTGTAGCGAGTGAAAATAAAAATTATGTATCGCTATATATTGTGTTTCAATAATACATCGACGACTCATAGGCGTATTGGTGTAGGGCCACGTTGTATCAGTGAGCCGGCGCTATCAGTCATCGCAGGTATAGACTGAGCAATAACAGTTATATATATAGATAACTAGGTATTTGCTGCAAGAGACGCACATAGATATCTCTATAATATTACTATGACTTAATACAATATTCACAAATAATTACAATAACTGTACTAAAAGGAAGTAAAAGAGCTTTTTTATTTTTCACCTTCACGCTGTATCCCGCACATGACAGAGTAGACAGAGGGAACTTGGGAACCTAGAGTCAAGTCATTTCGTTCCGTTCCACACTTTTCACCGAATCGAAGGCATTATTTCATTTGAAAATATCTTCGTAGTAGAGAGCGAACTCACAACCTGTCGTTTACAGTTACACGCTTGTACCCCTGCACTATGACAGGACCGTTTGCTTAAATAATCGCACTATGTAATGGTAGAAGTATCAATAACACTGAATCACATTAGTTTGATGGTCGCACGATCTTTAGCAGGTAGCAGTCAGAGATAGCATTAGGTGCCGTTTTCTTATATGATAAAAACAACTACAGAGTACATGTAGTATGCTGTATGTGATAATTTCATGAGTTGATGTAAAGTGAAACCTTTTAATATATCTTAATAGGAAATAGACACAGTACTGCTGTGGACCACTGTCGCAAGTAGACGGCCGTCTTGTACTTCCGACACTTCCTGAAGGGTTACATACACCTGATGGCGCCAATATCGACCAAACATATCAGAATTCACGTTCTCGAATAGTTCTAAAGAAATAAAAATATGCTTTCTTTTTATATATACATTCTTTATTGCGTAAATTAATACATTATAAAATACAATTGTGGAGCAAGTTTATAATGGCGGGCTTATTTCTATAAGAATCAATATAATACACAATATCTAATATGGATCTGTATAAACATACATGCATACACATATACACACACACACACACACACACACACACACACACACACACACACACACACATACATATACATATGTTATATATACATAGATTGATGATAAAATATACAAGAAGAAATAATAAAAAAAAGATTTAAAGAAAGCTGTTGTAATGAAAATCCCCCTCCCCACCCACCTATTTGCGAGATACAGTGTGAAACTGAAAACATAATAATAATTTACACTCAGCTGTACCGCAAATTAAGCACGTATTTCTCGTTTCTATATAATAAATCTGTCAAGACGTATAAGTGATACGAGGCTCCAAGGGCGATAACGAAGAAAGCACTTTTAAAGCGAAGACTTATAAATAGCCTGTACTTAAAGAAAAAAATAGATTCAGAGATTTGGGGTTGAAATGTACGCGTCAATAAGGAGTGTCGTTCAAGACTATATATTAGAATCGATGAGTCTCTCGGGTACGTGTCGTGTACTGCGTACATACTGAATACGTATAGAATGGGAATATTTTTTGTATACGTAATTTAATTTCAGTTTACTCAAGTTTCTTTTGAAATAGTTACAAATTTACATGCTATATAAAGATACCATTTAAATAATTGTATAAGCTATTATTTTTATCTTTTTACGATATATAATAAATTTAATTATTGAATATTTAATTATCGAATGAGGTCTGTCGTGGCGCAGGACTACAAGCGTGCGACTGTAATTTCGATACCTACTTGAGGAAATTAAACATTTCATATTTTAATTATTCTTGTTTTTGCGCGGCCTTGAGTTTCTTCACGCAATGCTTCAAATTCAGCGGAAAATTAAAAATGGAACGGCATATCTTCACACTAGGTTTCCAATTCCCTCTGCCCTACCCTGCCATGTGCGGGATGTAGCGTGAATCTAACTTAAGATAAGACTAAGCACACCAAATTACTTTAATTTTAATTAAGTAAAATTCAAATTAAATTATTAAGCGTATTAATCGCTTTACCATCGAATAACCTTTGTTGATAAACAGTGATATTATAATAGATTACTTAGTAATATATTATTGTTAACTTCTTGGATGTCGAGGAAGGAAGAAGACAACGAAAAGATACTGAGCGTGCCACAAGTGTGCGAGTATACGAACTACGTGAACAAATATTACGAGTCCAGGCTAAAGAATAAATCAGTCCCTTGAGAATACAGCAGTGGCACAATTTTATTTAAATTTTAGTAGTTTTTTGATATATTAAATGCTATGTAAATGTATTAATATCATAACAAAATAATGTATTTTTAAAATATAAACTGAAATTTTGACTAAGAATCAAACTCTCTAATATAACACAGTCACGGTCGCAAGTATGAGCCCTTACGCCGTGATGACGTCTGTATGAGAATATTTTTATTAGTAAATTCAAAATCAAATATTTTATTCAAAGTAACAAGTTACATGCTTCGTCTCTTGAACTACAATCAACAAAACATCGGCTTAACAAAGTTACAGCCAGACCTGAGAAGCATCGTTGTAAGAAACTCCCTGAGAAATTTCTCTCTGTTTTTTAAATAAATTATTTATAGATTCACGCTGGAAAATGATAAAGATACCTTTGAAATAGAATTATTAATTTAGTAATAACCTTTAACACACAAACGTCTTTTCACTACTTTTTTAAATTGTGAAATAGTTAACTCTCGGAGGTTTTCTGGAATCCTATTGTAAAAACGTACACCATAAAATAATGACATACTCAATACAATGGAGTTACAGGAGCACTAAGTTTAAGCTTATTTCTAGTATTAATATTATGTATATTATGTACCCATTTTAGTTAATTCATTAACATATAACCTTTTTCAAAAATGATGATTGATTGCTTTAAATGTTTCTTTTAAAGAACCTTTAACGAGATCTTCGTACAATATATAACTTGGCCTGAGTCAAAGAAGGTCACGCCACGACGATGTTAACATTACGTAAATTAGATATTATGTCAGACGACACAAGTATAGTTTAATAAGCAGTGCAAATGACAGGTTGATTGTAATGTTAACACGGTTATCAGATTAATTAGTGGATCCGATGTGAACAAGCGTATATAAATAACACAATGACGATATCAATGAGCAGTATGTAGCAGTAATATATAGCAGTAAATAATTTATACAACTAGCTCTGACCTGCGGCTCCACCCTCCTAGCCTAATGGCAATAGGTAGTAATTATGTACGACACACGACACGTTATGGGGACCCAAGATAACTTTGATCGCATTGAGTTATATTTAAACAATTAACGTGATTTTATGTAGCCCTTCTCTATAAATAGGCTATATTTTTACTTCCTACATAATCGTAATCTTTTATATATCTACATATATGTACATAAACAATCTTATAAATTACATAAACACGTAAAGCATCTCAAATGGCAAGTGGCAATTAGGCAAGTAGGCTAGAAGAAGTTGTAGTGTACTCTGTGAGTATACACTAGCACTGATTACAATTTGCTTTGCTGATGAGAGACGAATTAACTCAATTATTTTTGTTCTGCTTTGAATTGTTGCTTTTACGTTTTCAAATGCTCCTTTTGATTTTATACTAAGTATAAAATAAATAAATTATTGAGACAGTTATTGATATGACAAATTATTTTTCTTAGTTTTTGTGTTTCGCATATCATTATTGAGACTATTAGATAATGGTTTAAAAAAAGCAATATAAAAATACAGTTATTTTAATGTTATGAGTGGTATCTTCCTGTAAAGTATCAATTTACTTTCTGATGCAACAGTAATAGTTGGGGCAGGCGCATTAGGACCAACGTGTGACTGTAAACACGAAGATTGTACGCTTGATGTCTTTCTTTTCACTCAGAGAAGTGTAATATTTAATAGTTTAATTATTTGCTCCAGTAACAAGGTAAAACGCGGCGTTGAGTCACGCTAACACTCAATACGCAGTGGTCTGATACGATTCGATTCCTTTTGTCTATCCTGCTATATGCAGCGTGAATTACTTTTATTACAATATTTTTAATATATTATGTAAATTTTTGTCCATTTAAATTTAAAGCAGAAAGTATATAATGTTTAAAGAACCCGCTTGTATTTAATAAAGACACTGGTTTAAACTTTTAATAATAATAAGTAAGTTAATTAAAAGTTCTGTATGGAAAAACGTCTCATTAGGTCCGCGCTGCGCCGGTGGGAGTCAAGAATTAAATACTTCTGTAACTTTTTTATCGTTGAAAAGAAAAAAATACTTTGCTGGTTCCCTCAGGCTTAGAAAGTCCCATTTTCACAATTTTAACACGTTTTCCGTATTACTTGGTAAACGGTTTAAAACACTCTTTTTTTAGCTTTAGGCTGGATTCCGTAAAGGGTAAGTAGAAGGAACTTCCTAAAGGCAGAACCTAGTTAAGGCACTTTGTTTCTCAAAATCAAAAATCAAAATCAAAATATTCTTTATTCAATTAGGCCACTACAAGCACTTTTGAATCGTCAAGTTACAAAGAAATGTCTGTAGTGTCAGTCCTACAGGAAGCTACCACCGGCTCGGAAGGCGGGTCTGCTGAGAAGAGCCGGCAAGAAACTCAACAGTTGCTCTTTTCAAAATATCATTTAAGGAAATATATAACATAATTAGCTTCCTGAATGAGTACCAACAGCATTTAATCCCACGCATTCTTATCATGGTAATATTCTTGAATTGAATAATATGACGATATTTAAAAGTCTTAATGTAAAAAAAACTGGTGATCTATGGGGTATATCTGTTAAGTTACTCATTAAGACAAGCTTGTTCCCCACTTTGCGCTGTCTTGTGTTTAGAATGTCTTGAATGCTTAAAATTAAAAGCAGTGCATTTTGAGTTGACTGTAGATTGATAGAAAGATTAGATACTCAATGTCGCGCCTCGTTTGTCTCTTTATCATAACGAGAAATTTATTATATTTACACATTTCATTCCTTGTGGCTTTACACCTTGCAACACTCACGTTATAGTTGCACTTTTGTGATCCTGCGCCATGGAGACCTCTAGATTATTTTTCCTCCGCGACTTACATTTCAATGGCTCGAGATTTCGTCAGAAAGTGAGGAACGGTAGTATCTCAATAGGAACGGAGTGTCTTAATACTGGTTTCCCAGATTCCTTTTGTCCATCCTGCTATAAAGATAAACACTTTGAAGCTAAAACAATTTTTATATCGCTATATTCATGTACAGTGCAGCGTTAACTTCCCCTAATAAATATGCATGACAAGAGTTATAGTAGAGATAATTACTCTGTGGTGCGGGTTAAAGTGTAAAGCTGATGAAAAAATGTCAAATTGCAATTTAAGCTATTCCGGATAGACTACCACTGTATCCACGGCACACTCAGTATGTGTATAACATGTCTCTATTGTTAACATTGCATTAGCCGCTATTGTAGATGAAATGTGTTGGCCTTCACGTATCCCGTACATGGAGTAGGCAAAAGGACTTTTGGATCCTAGTGTTGAGGCACTCCGTTCCGCTCTCTACTTTCCGCCGAATTTTAGCCATAGCATACTGAGTGACCTAATTCAATACCGCGCTTTATCTTGTTATCACGAAAAGAGCGAGCGAAGATATGAGTTAAATGTTTCATTTGAAAATACAATATTCCACTTCCTCGAGAAGGGATCGAACCCGCAACCTGTCGCGTTTACACTCACACGTCAGTGCCCCTGTGTGTAAGTAATAAAGTAAATATAAAGAATAATACTAACTTCATTCAATATTATAATTAACATTATTAACATTATTTTAATCTATAATTAATGTTGGCATTCAGCCAACATAATGTTGGATGAATACTCTACTGTCAAGGTCAAATGAAAAAACAAAAACAAAAGAGTGGGAGAAAATATATGACGGGCGCGTCTCGTGACGGATTACTGTTTTAAAAATTCTAAGCGAAGTTTAATGTAAAATTATATATTTTAATTATATTTTATATTTAAAAATAGTATGATAGTTGGTGAATCTAATTATTTAAATAAAGACGAATAACATTAGTTCGTGCGTACATGGTGCGTGTAATATTTGTATCTGTTTATCAATATTTAATACATTAATATGAACGAAAAATTAAAATAAGTATATTATATCACGTACAATTATTATTTAATATAAATTCACTTATTTAATGCGTGATACGTATTTACAATTTATAACTGTAATATATTACGAGAGTATATTTAATGTCTTACAATAAAGATTATCTTTCGATGTTTGTAAGTCTGAGGCCTCTCATGGTGCAGGGACACAAGCATGTGACTGTAAACGCGATAGGTTCGATCCCCACTCGAGGAAATGGAATATATAATATTTTCAATTTAAATATTTAATTATTTCTTCGCTCTGATAACTAGGTGAAGCGCGGCGTTGAGTTCCGCCGCTCAACACGCAACTAGAGACACGACGGCGGAGTGTCCGTCGTACGTTACTACATATCGGCCACTTATCGGCCGGTTGTGTGCTCGACATATATTGATCTCATAAATCGATCAACATTTAAATCATCTATTTAAAACAGCCTTAATATAAAACAGATTAAGACGGAGTGTTAAGACACTCCGTTCTACTTCCGTTCCCCAATATCTGCCAAGTTTGCGGCAGTGCGTGTTGAACTTACTATTCAGTTGAACTTACGTTCAGTCATATACTAGCTGTTTAGAAGGATAAGAGGTAGGTACTTACTTTGATTAAATAATTGAGTGTATTATTGGTAACTTGAAGATTACTTGAAACAATGAACATATAGAATTTAGCTTTATTTTTAAAGTTTTATCAGATTTTACATATTAAAAATATTTAAATCTCCACTCAAGTAAATTCAATATTTCATTTTTCTTACTTTGGTAACGAGGTAAAGTGCGACGTTGAGTTCCCCAACCCAACGAGCAATACTTTAAGTTCGGCGGAAAGTGGAAACAAAATTATCTTAATGGGAAGGGAGTGTCTTAACTCTAGACTCTCTCTGTGATACAGCACTAAGTGAGACACGCAGAACGCTGTACGTGAAAGGTAAAAAAAAAATCAAAGCGTACTGCTATAATTTATTGTTGTTGTGTTTTTCGGTATACTCTATAAATATTTTTCTAATTCTTCTAAGTAAATTAATTAATTGATTCTTTAGGGAATGATGGGTGGTTTTCTCACACTTATTATTTACTAAAGTGTGGACTAACATTATAACTCTTTTTTTTATTCTTCTCCACTATTTTTACAAAAATACTGTTGTATATTGTTTTGTAATCAATACAGAAATTATTCATAAAAATCTATGATCATATTTGGTAATTATTGACTAAATCACTACATTAGACAACATATATAAGGTAAACATAAGCCTCTATTGTCCCGACGGAGAAATATTGTAAGCCTGTAAAGCGGCTTAATGGCGTTATTTATAGGATTTAGACAGTTTTAGTGGAGATTATTAAATAAACGGCTTTTTCCTTTAAATCATACAACTTACACTAGGTAGTGGATTCGATTTTCTTTTATGGTTATTGAACTATTTTTTTTTCGTCGATTTGATGAAACCTTAGCGTTAAGTTTCATCACTCAATACTACATCACCCCTGCCTTTCCCTGTATTTGCGGGATACATCTCGAAGCAAAATAACACTATATTTGTTTCATTTTTATTTCAGCCTTGTATCCCGCACATAGAGTAGACAGAGAGACCCTCCAGGAATCTACAGTTAAGACACTCCGCTCCTCAGTTTGCGCGAAATTCTTGAGACGTTGCATGTTGAGCGGCGGAAGTCAACGCAGCGCTTCGGCTCGTTACCAGAAAGAGGTAATGTAAATATTAAATATTTCATCCGGCCGAATGGAAATCGAACCTACAGCCGTCGCGTATACGGTCAGACACTACAACTTCTACGCCATGGTGAACGGTTTATCATATTTCTATTTAAATTAAAAAATTCTGTCGCCTATTGATTGAATAACATTATTGAAATCCAATTACTCTATGATATGAGAAATGAGAAGAAATGAGAAATTTCGTATCATACAAAATACCTTTATAATTTAAAACGGAGTGTCTTAACACTACGTCCTCATCCCCAGTTCTTGCCTACCATATTATGTGCAGGAGACCTCGTGAAGATGAAAAAACTATATACTGTTAATATATAAAAGTAACTAAGTAATTTTAAAATCATTAAAAAAATCATAAGTTTGTATAAAATTAAAAAACTTGAAGACTAACGGCCGGTTTCTGAATTAGGAAAACCGCAAATTCTCAACTAAGCATTGCTCAAATGCTTGATTATAAACTTAATTTTTTTGCGTTTCACACTTCAAAACGTACTTTCGTCAAACTGTACTTAACTG
>DWMZ01006714.1:0-10178 GCA_018249855.1 Eueides tales michaeli | reverse complement strand
TGTCAAGACACTCTTTTCCACATTTTTGTTAAATTTTTGAGATATTACGTTTTTAGTAACAGAGCTTAATGCCGTGCTATGTTTACCACAGCGATGAAATGTTTTTTATATCTTCGTAGTGAAAGCTGTGCTTAATTTTACATTTAAATGTAATTATTTGCTCAAGTGAGGAAATAATTACATTTACATTAAAATACAATTATTTAGTCAAGTGAGATGGAATGGACAACAATCAGGGCTTACGCTGTACCATTGCTGCTTTACGGCATCTTTTGATGATTTTGATCGAAATGTACAAAACTCAAATAAAACAAAATTTTATTGATATAGCAGCAAATAAATATTTAAAATAATAAGATTAATATTTAAAGGGGCTCCCATACGTAAACATTTTTTGCCATTTTAATAGATATAGGTATGGAACCCTTCATCTCTTACATTCCCTTCAAATCTTGTGTATTCACTATAGATAGTACAGATCATATCATTCAGTGATGCCTCATAGTGTCAAGACACTCCGTTCCACTTCCGTTCCCCGCTTTCCGCCGAATTTGAGGCATTGCGTGTTGAGTGGCGGAACTCAACGCCGCGCATTGCCTTAATAACAGAGCGAAGAAATGAAAATATTAAATATTTAAATTGAAAATATCAAATATTTCATTTCCTCGACTGGGGATCGAACCCAGAACCTGTCGGTTAAAGGTAACGCTTGTGCCGCTGCGCAACGACAGGCCTCAGAATAAAACATAAATTTTGAATTAATCATTTTTTTTTTAAGCTAGAAAGTAAACTACCATTTGATGCATTCAATACGCGTTGCCATTTAATGTGTGTTTTATGTTATACATTGTTTTAATGTAATGTTTTGCATATTTAAAAATAAATATTCGTAATAATCTACACTCCTCTATATAAATTATAAATGTGCCAAGTTTTTTTCTCCTCCATCCGTAAAAATTTCCTTAAAAGGGATACAAGGTTTTCGCTTCACATCGTCATTGCTTATAACGATGATTTGCATAAAATATCATATTAAGGTACTAAAAATAAACTTGTCAAAAGCTATATTTAACTACAGTTTTCTTTCAATACTGCTTACAAGCAGAATTTTACATTTATTTAAAGTGATAACATTTTTCATTGTAACGTTCCTCCTGAGCAGACCGTGCAAGCAAGGGCGTAGAACAAGCGATAAATAGACACTATTTGACCTAAGGTTACTTTTGAAGCTATCACCATGATTTTATATTTTTTCTATCATCGTTTTGTCCTTTACATAAAACTGATTAAAAGGTATTAAATACCGTACATGTATAATTGCGTATAAAATTGTATGATTTTAGAAAAAATGTTGATTTATAAAAAAAATATAAAATCTTATACAAACTCCATTGTATTATGCAGAATACCGTTAATTCAGTGTCTATAATTTAATTTAATTTATAAAAGTTCGCGTTTTATCAGCAGTTTCCTCATGATGTTATTATGTACAATTATCTTTTACCATATGTAGTTTTTACCAACTTTATTAATTGATATAACAATAAAAATAATTTTTCATTTATTTTCTAGCTCTATTCTGAATTGCAAACATAAAAGGGCAGGTTCGGAGAACCTGAGAACTAAGCGTTAAGGCGCCCCATTACCGTTAAGATACTTCCTTCCCCTACTTTCTGCCGAGTTCTGAAAGACTTGAGTGTTGACCGACGAAGCTCAACTCCGCAGAAAAACATTTTGCATGAAACAAAGAAATTAAATTAGTGCCACAACACAATATTTTTCACATTTACGAAACGCTTTAAGTACATAACTTGAATCACAAGCTCTAACGCCCAACATCGCTACCTACAAAACTTAACAGAAAACTATTTAACTAAAAGGTACATCGTTTGAAAACATTTCCTTAGAGGAATTATTAACTACTTAACTGGCTATGAGACGCTCTTTGACATTATTCTAGTAACAGGCTATTTTACAAACTTTAGCGTAATGGTGATTAAAATTTTAATAGTGGATAATGTAAGTCGAGCTTACTTAATGATTTTTTATCATTCGATTAAATTCAATTTCGATAGCACGCTATTTAATTAAGACTATTCGATTTAGATACGCGGTGGCGTGTCAAGCAAAGTTCAAGTAAAGGACCAGTTCCTTAGCGCCGATGTAAAATTACACGAACCACTTGGTACCACTTTTGATCCTTTCAAAACTCAAACGTATTTAATTTCGGCACATAAAACTGTGTTTATTTATAAGGTTTTGTTTGTAAGCGTAAGAAAAAACTAAAAATATAAAAAAAGTAAAAAATAGGGGATTATCATGCAAGAAAATTGTAATAATTGTAACGTTAACGAAAATTTAGACAATAGCATAAAAAAGAACACCATGCATAGAAAACGCCGGAAAAAATTTAAATCTCAATACCTGCCTAGTTGTCTGTCAACAAATATGGATATCCTAGTAAAACCATACATGTCAAGTTCAATACTAAAATTGTACATGACGGAGTTTCGCCTTCAACAAAATGAAGATCTAAATATGTGCCAAGTTCTGTAGAAACAAAATGTTTAAGACAAAATAATCTCGATACATTTTTGAACATGTTATGTATATTAAGAAAAAAATTCATTAAATTACCAAAATCGGTGATATACGTAATACCAATACTAGAATAAGTTTAAATTTAATGCATCTACGAGTATAATTCTATTCCTTTGAGTCCGTAGTTCTTCTGGATCTTGGAAAACGTCCCAGAATTTTCTATTTAACAAGTTAAAAATTTAAAAAACGGCGTTTGTGTGTTAATGGTTATTACCAAATTATCTATTTTATAAAAGATGACACGTCTGAGGAAATATATAAGAAATAAGAGAGTAATGCTCGCTCGCGGTAATTTCAAATGTATCACTTTTTTTATGGAATAGACACGGCAAACGAGCGTACAGGTCACCTGATGGTAAGTGATCACCGTCGCCCACGGCTGTGTGTAACATGAAAAGAAGCTACAGGAGCGTTGCCAGTCTATAATATGGACGGGCACCGGGGCCCGGCATTACCCAATGCTAAGCGCAGTGGCCAAAGTCACTACTTAATATCGGTTTTAAGTGCCGGGGGTGGTAATAATCGAGTCTGCCCATGCGTGTTGCTATTGCTGACAACGTGACTCTCCCACATGTACTTTAGTCGCCTCTTACGACATCAACATTTACATTATAAATATATTATATAATGTAAATATTTGATTTAAAAAAAACCATGACCTGCTGAGTTTCTTGTGCCGGTTCTTCTCAGTTCTGAGGTAGTTTAGTGAACCGGTGGTAAATTATTTGACGTTTAAAAAATTCAGCTTGTAACTTCTTATTTTGATTAAAATATTTGAATTTGAACAATATAGCGCGATGAACAAATATGAAATTTTATTTCTTTGCCAAGTTTTGTGAACAATATATATTTAAATAAATTAATTAACTATAAAATGACTGATCTAATGTAAAAAATGCAATTCTGCCGTTAGTTGTTACATCTCAATTATTGAAACTAAACAAAATAGAAATCAAAATATATTTCAACACAAAATACAATTAATTTAGACTTATGAGTACCAACGGGAACGGAGTGCCTTAATTACTACTAAGTTCCCAGGTTCCCTCTGTCTACCCTGCAGCATGAAATTAAAAAAAACAGTAAAAACAAATAAAATAGCAAAGGACAAGTATTTTTTTTTTCAACTTCGCTCTTTATCCGCACATAGCAGGAAATGCAAAAGGAACTTAGGAACCTAGTGTTAAGTGACCATACCTTTCCGCATTTCCCGCCGAGCTTATGGCGTTGGGTGCTGAGTGGCGAATCATCGCCGCGTATTGCCTTATTACCCGAGCGAAAAAATGAAATGTTAAATATTTCAGTTGAAAATATCAAATATTTCAATTCCTCGAGTGGGGATCAAACTCACAACCAGTCGCGTGTACAGTCATTGTAGCAGGGCATTGTAGGGGCTTGTGCCCCTGCGCCACAACAGATCTTCTGTTATCTTTTTATAACTCAAATTGCCTTTCTATTTAAGTGCTTTATTGTATTTTACATTAGGATTCCGCTCGGAAGTCCGGCATTGAGATGTCACTCTTACTTTAAATTTGTTGGATTATGTCAACTAGTATAGTGTGCACTTAGTTTAGATTTGTTATTTTTATTCTTTTAACAGATTTTACTTTAGTAACACATTGAGTTGCGGAGCTAAACGCCGCACATTTTAAATGTTCTTACGAGTATTATTAGATATTTGGCATTTAATGAAATACCATTTTTTATAGATTCAAGTTGTGTCATATAACACGGAAGATAGAGTGAATTTGTAAGATACTCTGTTCCCCGAATAAACCCTAATTTTCGAGACATTGCATGTTGTGTAGCGGAATTCAACGCCGCGCTTTGTCTTTTTAGCAGAACAAAGATATGTAAATACAAGTACTCGTATTTCGTTCCTCGGAGTAGAAATCGACTTCACAATCGTCACTCAGTTCACATAAATAATAAAATATTTATTCATAAAAAGCCCATGTAAATGAGACAGACTGTATAATTATGACTTATTTTTTTAGCTCACGCTAAGTCAATTTAGCTGATCGCATATCGATAAGCAGAGGAACCCTGGGAACCTAGTGTTACGTTTCCGGTACAAACGCCATTTAATTTATAAATATAGTTTTTTCTAACCCACTTTGTTTCAATATATAAATATACATTTGTAAAGTATTTATTTATATAATAAATAGTCTTATTTACATCTTTAAGAAGTAATTAAGATGATATAAGATATAAAGCATTATCCACCATTTGTCGAGACGCCACTCGCAGTCGCGCTGAACGCGTCATCTTTGTCTTAAGCTGTTGTTTCTCTAAGAGACCGTTTAATGCTATTTTAATTATATAATAGAAAAGAAATATAGATTGCTTCAAATTCGTAACCATTGTCGCACCTTCCATTAATCAGAAGGAACAGAGAGAACTCCGAAACTTACTGTTAAGACTTTTTTCCCATTAAGACAGATCTGATCTGATCCCTACTTTTTCTACCTGTCGAGTTTATAGTCGCACGTTTGAGCCTCTGTGCCACGACATGCCTCAGTGTAATCTTTTCTAATGAAATTATATGACAAATGGCGGGCCAAAAGGGCTTTTTACTGTACTCATAAAAAAAAGTTGGAGTTAAGCTATAAGACCAATGGTAAAGTTATGGATACGATTTCAACTAGAAGTAATAAAATATTTTCATTTTTTTCGCTCTGCTACCGATTCAAAGCGTGGCCCAAAACGTATTGCTTACATTTAATTGAAAACGGCGAATGGAAGTTTCTTAATAATAATCTAGTATCTTAACACTAGACTCCCCGATTCTTCAGCCTGTGCTGTCTTGCACAAAGAAGGGTTCTTTGTGCAGGACAGCGGGTAGCTAGAATAAATATTCAAAAGTTTTACCTTACCGTAAATTTGTATTCTATATGTAAAAAAATATATCTTTACTATATATAATTATAATTATATTTTTTTTATGAAAAGGAACGAGCGTACGGGTCACCTGATGGTAAGTGATCACCGTCGCCCACGGCTCTGTGTAACATCAAAAGAAGCTACAGGAGCGTTGCCGGTCTTTAAGATGGATGGGCACCGGGGCCCGGCATTACTCAATGCGAAACGCAGTGTATAATGTCACTACTTAACGCCGGTTTTAAATGCTGGGGGTGGTAATAATCCGGTCGAGCCTGCCCATGCGTGTTGCCATTGCTGACAACATAACTCTTCCACTCATACTATAGTCGCCTCTTACGACACCATCAGTACCAGGGTGATCACACGGCTAGAATTTATTACCTAAGTGTGGTAAATAATATTTACCGTTGTCTGATATAGTATCGGGTAGTCTTATCTGCCAGATAATGAATATCTTTTTCGTGTTGTTGATGTCCCTCCGTCTATTACGTGGTTATTATCATCCAGATTATTTATAAAAGAATTTGATAGTGAAACAGAAAAAAGAAATAAGCAGCATCCGTCTGTGAGATAGCATTAATTTACTATCTGAAACTTTATTCATAACTAACACTAGCCCTTAGAATTTAAATAAATTTAATATTTTCTGTACAATAAAAACCTACCTTAACTAACGTAGCGTATAAATCATAACTCTTTTGTGGGTATCGTCGGTGACGTTGCGCCTTGTTTTATAAAGTCAGCAACCGCATACATACAATTTATATTAGGGACTAATGTGTTTACGCCCTACTGTTTACTTGAATGTAAAATAATTTACTTTATTATTTCAAAATCATTCTTGCACATTTCCTTGTGTTGTTTAACAAAAAACAGTTGATATGGGTTCTATTTTGACTTATGTGAATAACTTTTTATATATATTTGTTTATTTCCACCGTTATTTTGCTTTGGTAAGTCAAAATGCCGAGTTAAATTACGCAACTAATCCAAATTTTCATTATTTTATATAATAGCAAAAAGTGTTGGTTTGGAAAAAATATTTAAAATTACAGGAGATAAGTCGTTATGTTCATGTATAAGAATTATAATTTAATAGTGTTTTTTTATAAGTAAGCTTTTTTTTGCTTTTTCACTTCAATGATATAAAGATAAATATTTTTAATAAAGAATTAAAAATACAAAAAGTGATACAAAGTTATATACAAGCAGCGATATTTTTTTCAGCTTCACGAAGTACTCGTATACCGCATATAGCAGGGTAGGCAGATGGAAATTAAGAACTTAGTGTTAAGGCACTCCGTTTCGTTCCCATTTTAACACGCAATATCCATAATAATAATTGTAAAATAGTTAAAAATGCTGTCTTTTTCCATCAAAACGCATTACCTCCTGAACTCGGCGATAAATGTGAAACGGAAATGTCTTTATGGAAACAGAGCGTAAGGTTCCCAGGTTCCCCGTACCTACCATTACACACCATGAAGCTTAAAAAAATGCTTATTCAAAACACATTTTTGTCTAAAATTTCTATAAAAAAAAACAAAGTTTATTTAAATTATACCAACAATAAAAAGCATTTTACTAATATCTACATTTTAACAAAAAAAAACAAAAAAAATATTTTACTTTATTCCAAGCAAAGGATATAAATTAGCGGCGGCCATTAGCGCGATTATAAGAGCATCATAACTTTTAAAGACCGTCATAAATGTAATATTTACAAAAGAAAACACTTTCCGCCGTTGGTTGGCGAAAATATTTTGTACTGAGACTTATTTTAGATGGCATTGTTATACAATTGTGTAAAATTTAATATACTCGTACATTCGAGGATAGTGGGTTCAAATTCCACTATAGAAATGTTTACATTATAAAAGAATAGACCATCATGGCAGAAAGGCACAGTTTTAGACTACTATAATTCTGTGTTCGATTCTCGCTCGTGGAAGCTTTTTGGATTTTATTTCATATTCACGTTCTACCAAAAAGCTTTGTATTGCAACCAACATGCAAAAATTCGAAATAATTGTTCGCACTGTTGTATGTCGAATTGAAAAAAAACTGCAACCCAAAAATTACCTCCTCATGTTGGGAAAGTTCTTGTAGTTAACTGGTGAGTAAGTTCGACTTTTATAGAACATAGCTAAGAACAACAATTCAGAACATTTAGGAGTGAAGCTACAGACACATATAGACAGGTCAAACTTATAACGCTTTTCTTTTTGCGTCGGGAATTAAAAATAATAAAATCAGTTACTCACTCAGCCTTACTCTATGTCCCGCAGATAGCAGGGTAGGCAGAGGGAGCTCGGGAACCTAGTGCACTCCGTTCCACTCTCCACTTTCCGACGAATTGGAGGCATTGCGTGTTGAGTGCTGGAACTCAACGCCACGTTTTGCCTTTTTATAAGAGCGAAGAACTAATATTAAATATTAAAATTGAAAATAATTAGATATTTCATTCACGAGCGGGGATCGACCCCACTACCTATCGCGTTTATAGTCACATTCTTGTATCCCTTCGCCACGACAGGCCTCAAAAAGATGAAAAATAATCATTACAAGATTAGTTACAAAAGTATACAAACAAACTAAATCTTTTGAGATCTGAGAATCCCCCAGAGCTGTATTGAAGCAATTAATCGCATCGTCCCCGAGCGGTTACAGGTGGTTGTTAATTACCACTTAATTTACTTTCAGTTTCTCTAATTAGAAGGGCAGGAAGTTACGGAATTTTCAAACGATTTTTAGCTGTAACTACTTACATAGGATGGTGTTTTGGTTAGTTTCATTTTGATTACGAGTATATTATGAAAAAAATTGTTTATATATTAAACATATTGATCCATTATAGCGAATCGATATTGTGGATTCGATTCTCAATCTCATATTCGGAGGAATCTTTTATATAGGTTTCGGTCTTTTATAGTAAGGCTAAATGTTAAATTTTGACACTCAACACGCAATGTATAGAATTCAGGCGAAAAAGATATGAAAAAATAATTTATAAAAGTTGTCATAACTAAAACGCATAGGAAAACGGTAATAGAAAAACAACTAGATATTGAAATTCCAAGTAAAAAGTGCTTACACACCTTGGTAAAATTTATATTTACTTTTTAATGCCTAGCCTACATTAGTTTCACGCGTGCACTGCTTCAGTACATATGTCTTTCAATCACTTAATAATGAAATAAATTTATTATTTATAAAGAAATATTTTTTTAACTTTACACTAAATCCAACACAGAGCAGAGAAAACTTAGTTACCGAGTGTTAAGGCACTACGTCGCCGTCATAATCCTCTTTTTTAGCTTCACGCTGTATCCCGCACAAGGCAGAATAGGCAGAAGGAAGACGGGAAGGCGGGAACACGGGAGGCGCTTTTGCCTTACTACCAGAGCGAAGAAATGAAACATTAAATATTTAAATTGAAAATATTAAATATTCCATTTTGTCGACTCGGGATCGAACCCAGAACCTGTCGGTGACAGCCACACGCTTGTGACGCTGCGCTACGGCATGCCTGCATTATAATACTTCCTTTCCCCAATTGCCGCCCAATTTGAGGCATTATGTATTGAGTTTCACCAACATTGCAATTTGCCTCGTTACCAGAGCAATAAGGTATAAAATATGAAATAAATAAAAAAAATCTGTATATATTAAACTTAGAAATATCAATAAATCAATTACCACACATAACATTTCACCCTTTGTATATGTAGTACAATTACACAACAAAATTCGCTTAATAGAGAGAATTGCCCTTATCATGGGAAAGTTAAAATCGCATTACCGTCGCTAACGAGTCGGACGCGATGCTATCATAGTATAAAAACACCAAGTTACAAACGAATAGCGATTATTTTTTTATTCTCATAGAAGTAGGTCTATGAACGTGGAAGTTTGCTAAGCTCTTTAACGTAAAACTGCTGAACAATTTTAGATAAAACTTTGCAGTATCGTAGATTGTACTTAGAATAGGCATAGGCTAAGATTTATGTAAACATTTTGTTATAATATAATTATTGTTATTTCACTATAATATAACAAGTTTAAGAAAGCAAAGCTGCGTTTAAGTAGCGATACAAGCATATGCTTGGATCTATACTCATAATAAATATATAAGTAATCACTGTCTGCACATTGGCGATATTAAAAAATATATAGGGGGCATTTAATAATGAAATAGGGCACAAAAAGCGTTTTCTTAATTTTATTGTCTTATTGTCTGTTTGTACGAGCTAATCTCACAACGACTTAAATACAGTTTTCACTAATGTATTTTTGCAACCTTTTTTGAATATTTAATGTTTGTTTTGTTTTAATTTATTTACAAATAAAAAAGTTACGTCATATAAAGATATTTACTTCGACAAAATTACTACAAAAATTTATATACTTAATGACACGATGGAAACTGAAATTTAAATTTTCAATGCATAGGTATTGTTTTAAAAGTGATAATTTCAATAAAACATGAAATTAATTGAGATTAGTATATAAAAAAGAGTAATTTAAGCAAGCGAAGCCGCGGATGGGTCGCTAGTGTAGAATATAAATAACATCGAAGCTGTAACCAAAATAAAAATAATGTACAGATGTACGGTATTATAGTCTATTAATGAGTAGGCTATGATTATTTGTATAAAACAAAAGAAATATTTTTTTCAGTTTCAATTTTA
>DWMZ01006713.1:0-10178 GCA_018249855.1 Eueides tales michaeli | reverse complement strand
AATGTGGTAACAGCATGTCTACACATGTATTAAGTAAATTTTCTTGACGAGTTATATTAGATAGTATCATACAAGCAGCATCAGCGTCTTTCTTCTGTGGATCCATGATATAACCAATAAATAGCTCCAAGATATTCTTTTTGTTTGAAGGCCTGTATTTTAGAAGTTCAGTAGCTCCTTTTGTACTAGCTGATACATTCACTAGTAATAACAATGCGTTCTTACATATTTCTTCGACTTTATCGTTAGTTAAATTAATAATACTTTCTATTATTTTTTCGTTTTGTAATAATATTTGTATGCCATCATCAGTACCAGAAAGTCCTAGCAAATGGTCCAAAGATATATGTTTTAAATCAATTCTCGATTCTGGTTTCAGGAATTCTAGTATTTCTTCGAGAGGATCTTTTGCCATTTTAATTATTTTTTTTATTTAATTGCAAAAAAGTTATAAAACATGTGGGTTTGTTATCAATTTAATTTGACGTTTAATACTTAATTAGTGTTGTACCTAATGGAATAATTCATAAAATCGATATTCGATTCAAGTTTTGAATAAATCGATTGTGCAAAAAGTAGTTTCTAAATATGTTTCTTATGTTTCTGTAACGATTATAGAAAGGAAATAAATTTGTTTTTGTTTGTTTCGAACATTCCAGATAAGCACTAGCCACTCCAACAATGATACATATACTCAATAATTCCGGTTTTGACATAATTTTTTAAAATAACATTATTTTTTAATGTAAATATATTGACATAAAATTCGTCGTTCTATTACTGCTTTATGTTTGTTGGTTGATATTTTCATATATTTTATCATAGTTATCGTCCTCATCATGCGTTACATTTAGTTCGAGTAGATGTTTACGATATTTAAATTAAAATTGATATAAATCAAGCACAGGCCACCAGATGCCTCTTTTAATTCAATAGAGTGACTTAACAGTAGGTTCCCAAATGCCATGCGCAGGATACAGCGTGAAGCTAAGAGAATATCTACAGTCTTGAGCTGTAAAATTTAAAAGTTATATGAACAGCCACATTCCATTATCTGTAAGATACAGAAAATGCATATAGGAATCTTTTTAATTTCTATCAGATTTTCAGCGTGCTGGTGAAGTGCTTCAGTTGTGTTATTTAAGGAATACATGTTTCATTTCCGTATCCATTATTTGCATTTTCCTTTCCTTTCTTAAAATGTATAAATCTAGATTTTGTTGGATATTTCTGTTCCTAAATTATTTCTGGATTTAGATGTACTTAAATTAATAATATAAAATTTTCAATCCTTTCGGAAATAAGATAATAAAACGCCAAAAGTGCTGAGAATATTTATTTAAAACACCAAATACATAATGTCTATTCTAAAAACTTCTAAACATGTAATGTTACACTAAATCTGAAGCGATATCGATTAAGTAATTTATAATGTATGATAAACACTATTTTATCTAACTAAATGGCATTATTGAAAAATGTAAAAGATACCAGTTATTTGATTATATACTGGACGGTTACTGATAATCCTAAGGCCGCAGGTTCGGTACCCACCCAGGGCAAATTACTGAGTAATGAGCATAACTACTTATTTAGATGATTTTTTATTTAGTTATTTTGTTTTTTTATTTGTACTTAGGTGTAAAGGTACATATAATATATTTATTAAATTTTGGATCATTATAATAATGTCTCGCACAGTCACTTTATATAAATGACTTATGTTTTTATTATAATTGCTAAGGATAATGGAAATTATATTAAGTATTAAAAAACTAGACAAAATATTCCGTCAAAATTGTGCTAAAATCAATCTATGTACATATATTTATGCTGTGTGGTTACTTACTACATTAAGTGCTTTAACATTTATTTAATATGTATTAAAATATTTACATTGATTTAATGGACGGTAGTTGTTTTATAATAAGCATTTTAGCTGTAAACAAATAATTACAACGCTTGGAATGTAAGAAGACTAAATTGTAGTAAATTCATATTTGAGTCGCTAACAGTTAATTAAAAGCTAAGTATGTTTTAATTTTTGAGGCATGTCTTGGCGCAAGTGCATACGCATGCCACTGTAAGCGCAAAAGGTTGTGGGTTTGGTCTCCATTCGAGGAAATTAAATATTTATTATTTTTCTTTCTCGCTCACAATGCCTTAAATTCAGCGAAAAGTGGGAAACGGAAGTATCTTAATGGTGATAGAGTATCACCACTAAGTTCCCAAGTAAGTTCCCCGTGCGAGATGCAGTATGGAAATTAAAAAAATATTTTAATACTGTTAATCTAAAACTGATTTACTCTTTTTAAAACGATTTAAGTGAATAATAATAGCGAGAAGTACTTATAATAAAAAAATGTTATGAATAGTCAGTATTACAAGCTCAAAAGCTGTAGTTGTTGTAAATATTAACTTTGTAACTGAAAATAACTACATTAACACAACAATGTGACGCACAATAGTGACAAACAAACATCTAATTGTAATCTCTTTACAAAATATCGATATTATATCTACTGTGACGAATAATAATTATTACGATAACTGTATCACATCACTATTAAAATCCACAGTGCATAGATAACGAATAAAAAACTTAAATTAATTATAGCTAAGATTTTGATTTAGTTTTTAATGACGTTTTTAATGAATTATCCTTTATATATGACTATATAAAAACGTGCAGTTGTTAACAAACATGCTTCCACATAATTAATCTCAAATAAAAGGTATAATTTATCCTTGGCTGTTTTCCAAATTGTCAAAACAGTAGAAACGACGTTTCAACTGCTAACGTGGGTTCCAATTTAGTGAGCGCGCCAAAATCTGTCAGTTGTATTAATAATTCGAATCCCTTGTGAGTGTGCTTACGAATTCAACAAGTTAAACATAACCGAACAGAGCATTTTTTTAAATAAACATGAGCACAGTATGTGGTGTAACCGATGAAGATGGTGAAATGCTTGTATTTCAAACATATTCCGCAAGCGAGGAAAGTGACGATAGTGACGTTGACGTGGAATGTCAAAATAAGGTCAATGCTCATGATGCTAACGCTCTGACCCGTCGATACTGTAAGCACTAATCAAGTCACATATAACGTCAAAGTTACACGAATTTTATCGCATCTGCGGTACGTTACGAACGCTGTTTTGCTAATTCGGAAAACGGCCTCTATTATTAGTCCTATAAAACACTAATTTTCGCCCGTAGTTTTAACTGTGCTGTGAAAAAGAAAAAAGGCTAAAATTCATAAAGTATCATCAAATATTCGGAAAATTAATGCATACAGACTCATAAACAGTGATGTTTTAATAGCATTTGACATCTATCATTTTGACCTCACGGTATAAATAAAATAATAAATACTAATTAAACCCAAAAACTAAATATTAAATAATAATTAAAGATTTAGTTAATATATTTCTATTTTTTTTAATTAGCATAAATTATTTAAGCCTGTGTGTGTTTAATCTGTGGAGACTTAATAATTTTTTTAATTTATATTTTTTTACGATTTAATAAATTACTTTAATATCAATATATTGCGGGAGATGATGGGAAGACCCTCCAGGTGGCCGATGTCCAACAGTGGGCGTCGTGGGCCGACATGATGATGAACATATAATGAGGTCAATTTCCACTAATTAACGCTTAATAATTTTTGCTGGAGAAAATTAAAAGTGAACGTCAAATATTATTGGAAGCATGATTGTCAGTTATATCTTCTTTTTATTTCTTCTTTTATCTGTTTTTTTTATGTATAGAAGAATTAATTAAGTAAAATTTTTCTTAAGCAAGTAACAAAGATGACAGCGATCACAGATGTCTTCAGAATATCAGCATCTGAAATAAAGAAAGTAAATGTAAACAGACGCTTCAGACTAAATTACAATGGTGGTGGGTTTGATTTCCTCTTGGAAAATTCTAATTATTTTTCTCCTGGGAAACGCTTAAATAAATAAAACCTTAAATCTATGGTCCCAGCCAAAGAAAAAACCATAAACCTGAATCGTAGGAAAAGAACCTTAAAAGCGGAATGTCGTAACACTAGATGCTCTCATACTCACCGCTACAAGTATGCTCCTTCTCTCTGTATCCACTCTCAGTATCGCACAGGCATATCTTATCTTGAGCGGAGTGGACGAGGAGATGGGCTGGGGCAGTTCCAGTGATGTTCGGGGTTCCACAAATAAGGCCGTCGTTACATTCGTCGCTATTGGAGCATGCGTGGTACAACGCTGCAGAAAAATAAATAGGTTATAAATAAAGTATTTCAGGTAGTTTTAAAATGTCAATATATGTATAAATTACAGATAAAAAATGGATTTTCCTGCTGAGCTTTTTACGACGGTTCTTCTTAAATCTGAATAAACTAAATATTTCAGGTAGTTGTAAAGTGTCAATATATGTATAAATTACAAATAAAAAATGGGTTTTCCTGCTGAGTTTTTTGCGACGGTCTTCTGAAATCTGAGGCACTAATTTAACTGAATTGTATATACAAAAAATTGTAGTTTGTGATTTCTTGCACATAGCAGGGTCAGCAGAGGGAATCTGAGGGAACCTATTGTAGTCCTCCATTCCCATTAATACTCTTCAATTTCTCAGTTTCCGTCGAATTTATAACGTATTACGTGTTGAGTGGCAGAGCTCAACGCCGCGCTTAGCCTCGTTGCCCGGGAGAAGTAATGAAAATATCAAATACATCAGATCGCCGAATGTAGATCGAACCAACTACCTATCGCGGTTACAGTCTCACGACTATACCACAGCACCAATACTGGCAGTTATTATTTTACATAAAATTATTTAAATGAGACCAGTTTTTCCCCTCGGCTTTGTTTCCGTGCTCAGATAAAAGTAGAGTAATAAATGGTCTATATAACAATAGTATTCGTGCGAATCAATTCAGTAGTTCCTGAGATGGGTGTGTTTAAGAAATAAACACAAACTATAGACTGTTACGTTTTTTTTTACTATTTTTAAAGTGTTATTCCACACTTAGGAAAGAAAAATACTAAATTTAAAAACGTATAAAAATTTGAACGAAGCAGGATTTGAACCTGCGCCTCTTGGAATCCGTCCAAGCGCTCTGATCACTAAGCCATTCGTTCTCACCAAGCTCCGTCGAAACTTTTATACGCTTGTTACAGCGTTATTTATGTTATTAGCATCAATGTAGGGAGATTTTTACAAATTTCCGCTACCCACAGACTATTCGTTAGAATTATCGTTTGGCAAGAGAGAATGCTATTTATTAAATATTTTTACTATATTATACGCTTGTTACAACTTTTTTATGTCGTTAGCATCTCTGTAGGGAGATTTTTACAAATTTCCGCGCAAAGTACTTTGTCCTTCAGCCTTTTTGAGCTCCTCGTGACGGTACAATATCTCACTGTACCCAGACTGTTGCGGGTTCGATTCTCACTGGATATTTTAATTTTCTAGTTCTAGTAACAAATAAAATGCGGCGTTGAGTTCCGCCAACACACAATATTTCAAATGGACGGTGAGTGAAGAACGGAGTGTTTTAACATTAACTTTCCTCAGCTCATCAAAAATACAATTCATACATAATTTTTCCATACAAAATAATTTATTTTCACAAATAAAAAAATAACATTAAATTGAACCAGTTTCTGTAATTATTAATTATGTCCAGTTATTTCTTGTTCGTGTTTTGATCGAAACGATTAAGCTTAGAAATATATGGTTAGCAGAAATACGTTTTAATTATCGTTTCTATATAATCTTTATATAAGTAGTACAGTGGAGTGACATTAAATGAGAGGGTAGTGGATTAATTAAGTAACAAAATTTTAAAATTAAAATGTGGCCTGTCGTGGCGCAGCGGCACAAGCGTGTGACTGTAACCGATAGGTTCTGGGTTCGATCCCCAGTCGAGGAAATGAAATATTTAATAATTTCAATTTAAATATTTAATGTTTTCGTTACCGTTACCGTTACCTCTGGTAACAAGGCAAAGCGCAGCGTTGAGTTCCGTCACTTAACATGCAATGCTTCAAATTCGGCGCAAAGGGAATACAAGTGGAACGGAGTGTCTTAACACTAGGTTCCCAAGTTCCCTTTGCGTACCCTGCCATGTGCGGGATACAGCGTGAAGCTGAGTAAGTAACAAAATTTAAAAGAAATCCCATAAAATCCTCACCTTGGCAAATTCGTTATCCGAGTTTCATAGAAAATAATTGAGAACAATTATTTCGTTTAACAAAAAGTACAAAAAATTGTTCTTTTACTCAGAAGCTGACAAATTGGTTAAAACTATAACATTACCTATATTTTTAATATATATGTGTAGATTTTGTCATAATGCGTTTTTGCACTATCACGATAAAACTACTAAACGGATTTGGAGGAAACTTTCAAGTAATATAGCTTATATATCAGAATGAGACATTAGGCCATAATGTAATGATAAGTTAGAACTGGTGAAACCCCGTTTGGACTGCTAATCCCTTCATGAGAGAAGAGAGCAGAGATTTCTTTAAATACACTTGGCTTGAGTTTGCTATCGGAATATTTTTCTATGGTTTTTTTTTTCTATAATTTTTATTATCATAGCTTATATCTGCTACCTGCACGCTAAATTAAATGAAAATAACTAAGGATTTTGTTTAAGTCATACCAAATCTCCAAAATAATTCTGAATTTCAATATAAACTCTTAACGTGATGTGACATATCCTATATAGCCTCAAAAAGCCTCAAAAAATCGGATTATCCAAAACCAAAATAATACTTCAATTCAGTAGTTCCTGAGATTAGCGTGTTTAACCGAACACACTTCTTTTTCTTCAGCTTCACGCTGTATCCCGCACGCTCTAGTTTAGACACAGAGAATTTGGGAGCGTAGTGTTAAGACACTACGTTCCATTCACCACTTTCCGCCGAATTTGAGGCACTGCGCGTTGAGTGGCAGAGCTCAAGAGATGAAATAAAAACTATTAAATATTTCATTTCCTCGAGTGGGGATCGAACCCACGGCCTGTCGTTTACAGGCTTCACTTTTATAACATTACTATAGATATGTTAGAAAGTGACCTTATTGAACGTGTTTCAGCGTAATTAAAGGTTGCCTGTAAATGAGTGTTCAAGCGTCACGCAACTCATTCCGAGGACAGCGGGTGGGGGTTGGATTTCTAAGTTAGTGTGTGTCTCCATACTTTACTGTGTTCTTAGGATTCCTTAAAAGGAGAAAAGGGAACCTTTATGGGACAATGTTTTGGTCGTCTGTCAAGATTATTTAATTCAATCAAATTATATATTTCTGCAACTAATATCAAATATTCAGGACTACGGCTCTTAAAATATGAATATAGAAATAAATCCGAGAAGCTAACAATTTTAGATTTCTCATAAAAAAAATCCGATCACCGCTTTGGACGCGTTACTGGCCTGTCTGTCGTGGTATAAGGGGGGCATATGCTGGGGGTGACTGTCATCGCAATTGAGAAGGTGAATATTTCAATTTGTGGAGTGAAGATCGAATCAGATACATATTTAATTTTTACGTTCTGGTAACAAGGCAAAGTGCGGCGTTGAGTTCCGCCACTCGTCTCTAACTCGGATTCAGTGGAGTGGAAAATGGGGAACGGGATAGAGTGTCTTAAAAAAACAAGAAAAAATGTTATATCTGCAGCACGGTACGGAACTTCCGATAAACAAGTCACACTTGCCGTTCTTTTTGTCATGTCGCAGTGAAGCAGCAGGACGCAGCGTTAAGTTACGTCACTCCACACGTAATACCTCTAATTTAGGCGAAATGTAGAACAGAGTGAAGCTTGTCTCTGTTGTAGAATATTTTTTTGTTTATAGCTATATTTGAGACGTTGTTTGTTGGTTGGCTGAACGCAATGGTTGGACGAGGCAGGAAAATGATACTATATATTGAAGCCAGTCGTCGCGCAGGAGCACAAACGTATGATTGTTAACGAGAGGTTGTGGGTTGCAATATTTATTATTTTCATTTCTTCGCTCTGATAACATGGAAAAGCGTAGAGCGTTGAGCTCATCAAATTCAGCGGAAAGTGGAGAACGGAACGGAGTGTCTTAGCACTAGGTACCCAAGTTCCCTCTACCTACCCTGCCGTGCGGGGTACGCATGCAGTGTGAAGCTGAAAAAAAGGGAAAAACAAAACATGCAAATAATTTATCCCCTGAACTGAATATCAACCGCATCATGTTATCATCTTGACGATGTCCACTGCGATGTGATGGCCGTTTTTAAAATTAATACAATTGTATCAATATTAATGTACGAGTATTTATTTATATATATTAGTCCGGTAGGAGAGGGAGGGAGAGAAATCGGTTGGCCTTCGAAAACACCGTTTCTACGATACTGGAGGACATCACGTAAAGCATGAGGACACCCGGAGGGCATGTATGATGAGGTTGATGACAGTGGACGAGGCGAAAGAGATATGCTGAGATCGTAGCGCTCCGTTCACTCTGCCTACCCCGTTAGGGATACATATACATAAAGTTGCGCGATGTACTGCCAAATAAGAAAACATATAGTGGGCTGAGGAGACCTAAGCGCCTAGTGTTAAGACACTCCTTTCTCCATTTCACCCCGAGGTATTGAGTATTGAGTGGTGAAACTCAACCCCGCCCTTTCCCTCCGTAACATAGCGAGGCAATGAAGGTATTAAATATTTAATTTCGTCCAGAGGGAATTGAATCTATACCCTGTTGCGTTTCCAATCGCACGCGTGGGCTATTTCCTAAGATAGACGCATCATGGCTTAATTTTATAAATTATTATAATATTAATAGGGCCTAAAAGTAATAATATATATATTTTTTAAAGTAAAGAAATGTTTTTTTTCAGCTTCATGCTGTATTCTGTACATTGCATTGTTGGCAGAAGGAATTTGTGAATCAAGTCTTAAGACGCTCCGTTCCGTTCCCCACTTTCCTTTGAATTTTCCGCGCTTTGCCTTATTACTATAGCGATTAAAATGGAAATATTAAATATTTATTTACCTCAAGTGGGGATCGAACACCACCTGTAAGTTTTTTCTTTCGTTTTCCACCAACAAAGAGGACGAGGGAACCTAAACTTAGGCCACTCCATTCTATTCCCCATTTTTTGCTAAATTTCAGGCATTGCGTGTTAAAAGGATAATTTAAATGAACAGGAGAAGAGGGAGGAAGTTGCTGATTAATTACCGTGGTTGTGGATCGATATTTAAAGGTATCAATCATTATTATTTTCCCATACAAAGTGCGGCGTTAAGCACTATAACTCAAAATTGAAATCGTAACGTTATGCTCCACCACAAACCTTGAACGATGTATGGATTACAGTCAGTCTTATTTTTTCTTTTCCTACTACAGTATTACAATTTCCTTATTTTTTTTCACCTTCACGCTGTATCCTACACATGGCAGGGAAGGCAGAGGGAACTTGGGAACCTAGTGTTAAGACACTCCGTTCCACTTCTGTTCCCCACTTGCCGCTGAATTTGGGGCATTGCGTATTAAGTAGCGGAACTCAACGCCGCGCTTTTGCCTTGAGCGAAGAAATGAAAATATAAAATATTTGATCGAACCCACAACCTGTCGGTTGCAGTCACACGCTTGTGCCGCTGCGCCACGACAGGCCTCAATTTCTTTATTAAATTATAATTTTGTAGTAAATAGTAAACCTAGAGCATGCCAAAAGATTGATAGCGATAGATTATAATATAAGATTAGGTACACGGTGTGGTGACCTTTTCAGATATTCGTTTTTGTAAAAGAAGTTTATAAATAATGTAGGTAGTAGATATTGCTTTCTGGTTTTCGTTGTTTTTTTTGTATGAAAACTAAAGAAAGGAGATTTTTTTCAGCTTTTCTTTGATATATGCGATGCATGTGGCGGGGAAGGCAGGAAGGAAATTAGAAAGCTAGTGTTAAGACTGTCGAAGTTTATTATTGCTATCTGGTTTTAGTTATATTTTAATATTTTTAAAAGAAGTCGTTTTAATGAAAAAATTCTCAATTTCGCCACTATATAGGTGATGTATGAGGCCTGTCGTGGCACAGGGTCACTGGCGTGGGACTGTAAAATCGACAGGTTGTAGGTTCGATCATCGTTCAGTGAAATATTTGTTATTTTTATTTCCTCGCTCTGGTTACAAGGAAAAGCAATGCCTCTAA
>DWMZ01006712.1:0-10178 GCA_018249855.1 Eueides tales michaeli | reverse complement strand
TTTATAGAGTTATAATAGTTATTTGATTCTCATTTATAATTTAATTTGCAAAATAAAAATATCGAAGCCCTTTTCTAGTACGATCTTCAGAATTTATGTTGTAGTGGAAGCAAGTAAAGCCTTCCCTCCATACTCGTGCGTCGCATCCCCGCTACATTGACTATATAAACATTGGCCCAAACCTGCCGCGCGCTATTACATCAGTGACTTTGTGCTTTTTCTTGCTGTATATTTATTCATTGATAAGGTAAGCTTTTTATTAATATTCAGGATAATTAGGGATAAAAGGTAACAATTTTTAAACTGTTTGCATAAAATACACCAAACAGAGGTTTTTCGGTCCTAAATATATGTATGTATGTGCATTAAATTTTGTTATGTAATCTTAATTATTATTTTTAAATGAATTCATAATTATTGCCCTTAACTTATATATTATAAAAAGCAGATAAGGTTAGATGTATATTTTAACGTGTTCATTTGATTAATATATTTATGTCAACCTTCATTCACATCACAAGTGTTAATTACAGAAAAACTCTTCTCTATTAAATTATTTTCTAAAACCAATCATTAAGTCTTTTTCTAAATAAAAAAATATTGAATGACTGAAAATATATTTTTTGGAAGATATATAAATACATAAATGTAGTATAATAAAGTCAAAAGTTTCATTTTGGCCAAGGTCACAACTCCTTTAAAAGATGTTGACTTTGAAATAAAAAAATGTAAATAACGTTTACTTTAAAATATTAATTATGTACAAATTATTTCCATTCTAGTAAGAAAAATAGTTAAGATGTTTTATTTTTACTAGTTTTTAGAAGACTTGTACATATATTAGTCGTTTAAAGTACTAAAAATAAAAGTACCTACATTCAATCTTTAAATTTCTATTATGAACATGACGTAAGTGAATTTATTAATAGCAAATTGCTTTAGGTCAATGCGTTGGGTCTCATAAAAATAACTGCGATCTTATATTTACATTTTTATGTAGTAAGAAAAATGGTAATTTATATTAAGTCCTAAAGTTAATTTCTGAGTGACAGATTTTTAACAGGATGAAGCGAAAGATATGTTCAATCTGTAACATATATAATTATACATACAAAATTAGTGTAAAAAAGATGTTATGTCAATTTGTTGAATTCCGTAACCACAATTCAAATTATTCATTTCTAACGAGTTTACACTATTTTTATTATAATATGTTTTCCATAAATTTGGCACAAATATAAATGAAAATATTTTGTTCATTTTAAATCCATGTTTTTTCTCTTTTGTAATTCAATAAATATGTAAATTATAAATCGAAGCTGTAAGGGAAATAGTTATATTTTCTCATATATATATATATATATATATATATATATATATATATATATATATATATATATATATATATATATATATATATATATATATATATAACCCTACTTATTAATTTGTTCCTTTTTTTAGGCAGGATAGATAGAGGAAACTTGGAAACCAACTTTAAATGTCACGAAACTTAACGCGGTGGCTTGCCTGTGTTACGAGAGAAAATCGTCATCAGAATCAACGATTATATTTAAATCTTTTTTAAATATAGTACAAACTCAGCTTCACGCTGTATCCCGTATATGGCAGAAGCAACTTGGGAACCTAGAATTAAGACACTCCGTTCCATTCCCAACTTCCGTCGACATTGAGTGATTTAGAAAAATTTCATTGATACTTTCAATAAATATTTAATTTCCTCGAGTGATTTCCGAAATGACAGGCCTCGCTAAGGAAATTAATGACAGATACTTATTTAGAATCCATCCTCATTTCAAATTTTTATAAGATTTCTAAAACAAGCATTTTTATTTCCTGAGTGTGAATTAACATTATAAATTAGTTAAAAAAAATATTATAATTAAAATGACCACATAAGTTGACAATTTAAAAGTTGATATTACATATAATCTTAATAATATTATAATTTTGAAAGTATTGAGGATTTTCACACAAACAATACTGAACAAATAAAGATGAAACTTTACAGTGCACCTGTTATTCTGTTATGTTTAAGCTAATATTAATGTAAAGTAGGCTACAATTACTATAAAAAATTGTAGAACTTACTACATTTTGTATAGGTATTATAGTATCAACAAACTATTCTTTAGTTCAAGCAGGCGAAGCCGCGGTGGCTCTCAAGCCTATTTATAGAAGTTTTCTTTTTATTTTTATTCATGAGTGTGGAATTATTAGATTAAAATATGTTAAAAAAATATTTGTACAGTTTTTGTCAGTTTCACGATGTGTACAGCACATGGCAGAGTAGGCAGAAGGAACTTGGGAACCTAGTATTGGGGCACCGTTCTGTTCTCCACTTTCCGCCGAATTTGAGGTATTGCGTGTTGAGTGGTGGAATTCGACTCCACGCTTTGCCTTGTAACCAGAGTGAAGAAATGTTTCATAATAGAAGTAAAACATTATTAAATATTAGAATTTGAAATGTTTTAAGGAATCAAATTTGTACTCAATCGAGCAGTTTCAGAAACGCTTATTTATATTCATTCATCGCCCAAAAACTGAACAACTTTCAAGTAATATCTAAAGTTTGTACGGAATTTTAATCTCTTAGTGAATTTCTTAATAAATTTATGAGAGGAAAATTTTTAATCGAGTGTCAACAATCGCTTTTTTGTGATAATATTATAAAATATATTGAATGTATCACAAAACGCAGCTTTTATCGGAACCTTTGCTAGCGAGCGAAGCGAAAATAAAAGGCCAAGTGATGTAAATGCGAAACATTACATACTTTTGAAATATAAATGTTATTTCTGCTCGATTGAATTTAGTATAAATTTTTTGCTCTAATATATAAATTGCTCTAGTATAAAATTTTAATTAGATTAAACTAGTTAGCAATATAGGCTTCAAAATCCACTCTAGGGATTGGATTATTTTTTTATCTATCTTGTAGCAAGACAAGTCGCGGCGTTAAGTTGTACAAATCAACATGTAACGTCTTGAAAATTTGGTGGTCATGAACCTAAATTTCCTATTTCTACCTTTTTATGCGGGAAATACTCGTAAATCAACCCTTATTTTGTAATTATTTTTAAATTTAAGTTTTATTCGTCTCACTTTGCTAGTTAATATACGGGCCAAATTCTTGTCAGAGAATGTAAAACAGTTCAGTTTAAGCACTTCTCTTTACTAAATCTAATACAGGTGTAGTTAACAATTTCACTAAACTATTTTAATTCAAAATTTGTTTTTTAATTTTACTTTGTATCATGCACCTACCTCGGAAGGCAAAGGAAATTCGTAAACTTAGTGTTAAGACACTCTGTTCTCATTAAGATATTTCCGTTACTTATTTTCCATCGATTTCTGGAGGCATTGTGTGTTGATTAACGGAACTTAATGCTTTGATTAGCCTCGATACCAGAGCGAGGAAATGAAAATATGAAATATTTAATTTCCTCACTTTGGGACAATTTGGGACAATCACAACCTGTCGCGTTTACAGTAAGCACGCTTGTGTCCCTGCACCATGATAAGATGCAAGATTTATATAAAACGTTTTCGATGATACCTATTCATTTTAAAATTATACCATGGTTCTGTAAAAGATGGCAAGCTAGCTAGGGATAAATTATATAGAGATATCTTATATTATGTAGGAATGCTTACAATATTTATTTATTTAAAATAGTTTCGTAAATAAATATTTTTTTTATTTATCAAACATTAAGTTTGTTGTATGTTTTACGCAGAGCACGTATGTAACTGAAGATCTCAAGCTCTTCTTTCCATTTTTTAAAAAAATATATCAATACTCTACTCCTATTGATCATATGATCATGGTATGTCTATAACTATTCCTGTGTTCGTAGATATATTACGAAAATCTTTTTTGTTTAGAATATTACATTACTATACATCATTATTATACATATAAATAAAATGTCTGATTTCAAAATTACGTTTTTCAAGTGTCCGTTATAGATATTTACAAGATACTAAAATTATCAAATAAATAATCAAATAATATTAAATTAAAAATTGCGCAAAAGATGCGTGGGCGAAGCCATGTGGTTTTAAATATTTCATTTCCACGAGTGAGATTGGAACCCAGAACCTGTCGCATTTACAGCCGAATGCTTGTGTACTTGCGCCACGACAGGCCTAAAATTCCCAAATGTTATATAGAAAATTTTCGTTGATAAATTTAGTTAATAAACATAAAATTATAATAATAATAATATATATTTTAGTATTAAAATTATCGTAGCGCAACGGGACATCGTCTAATTGAAAATGAGGTGGCTGGGGATAATCAATTCCAATCGGAGGAAAAAAATATTAGTTTCATAGAATAAAATATTTTTAAGATCCCATGCAAAAGAAGTTTGACTTGTCTGTCTATCTGTCTGTGGTACCGGAGCTCTTGAATAAATCAATCAATTTAAACGTGTTTTTTACAGCTTCACGAAGTATCAGATTAGCATTTAAAAGCTACCAGCACTTAGCCATTTTGACCCTTATTATTTTAAATTTAGTTATTTTTTTCTAAATATGGAAAAACATTTCATTTATGTTAAATATTTAGTTTTTTCTGCTGTAGTAAGACCAAGTACGGCGTTAAGTACCGCCATCTACAGATAATGTTTTAAGTTCAGCCAGTAAATGGAGAAAGGACAAAGAAGTCTTAAGAAAACATATTTTAGCAAAATCTTTTCAACAATATTAAAGTTCGTAATACAATACCGTCTTAAGCAAAAGCTTAACGAGCTATGTCAGTTATACTAATGGTTGGGTTAGATTATTTTATATCGGCAGCTTCTTTTGTCATTCGTCTAAAAATGATTCCAAAATTTATTTATGGAGCATTTTTTCAGGTTCACGCTTTCAGGTTCAGGTATATCCTGCATATAGCAGGGTAGGAAACCTAGTGCTAAGTTACTTAGGTCTTCATAAAGACACTTGCGTTCTCCTATTTCTGCTGTTTTTGTAAATTTTGTAAATAGATTCTTCTATTTACAAATTAATATGATACTTCCATTTTAATTTTCATGTTATTTTTCAAAATAATAAATTAAGGTTGACTTGGAGAAGCGATACAGTATCTGTCAATGCTTGCGATAATTTTGGGATGTTTGAGTTTAATCTGATCACAAGTAGAATGGTTAGATTGATACGACTGACAGAATTAATTTTACTAATTTTGAGGTGTTAATCCACACTTAGAATGGATGGTCTCTAATGGCACATGTTCAAATCCCGTGTCATTAAAATTTTTATACATTTTCTAAATAAGAAATCCATAATGTTGTTCTGATGAGGGTTAAATAAAATTTACATAATGTTGTTTTGAAGATGGTTAAACAAAATTATAGTGTACAAACAATCTAAAAAAACTTTGACCTAAAAAATCACTGCTTCGTGTATTGGTTTTCATAAAATATAACAACCAAGATAAATACGGCCCTTAAACAAAAAAAAAACAGGCGTCGAACTCGTCGCGTTTACAGTCACACGGTGGTGCCTCTGCGCCAGAACAGGCCTTATAAGAAGTTATAAGTTTAAATTTTTGAGCATGTAGACATAACAACCGGTTCATTGTAACGGCCTCAGACATGAGAAGAGAATAACCAGCACAAGAACCATCCTTTGTATATAAATATGCAAAATAAATATACAAGAAATTAAATATGTATAAAAGATTGTTGTGTACACTTTTTTATATCTTATATATAATACTATCTTTTATTTTCAACGATGAACTGATATTTCGAACACTTTACAGCAGTCTACCCGCGACCACGGACTACTGTAAAGTATTCGAAGCATCAGATTTCTAAAAATGTTTAAAATCCAATGTACGCTATTAATCCGGTTAAACTTGTTTCATTTAATACTTTTTGTGTATAATTTTCTAAATAAAATTTATATAATGATTCTGAGTTGAGCAATAGTAGTCACGCGTTTAGTTCCTGTTCGATGGGATTTAATAAAGAATATTGGTCTCCAATATAGAGCAATGTTCTCGGTATGAATGGAGAATATTTTCCACACTCTAATGGAAGTTATAAAGGTAAATTTCACAAACTTTTCTATTTCAGCTGAATTTAATAAATAAAAATAGCCTTTATTTCGCCGACAACTTAGCCTAGTTATTAAATATTTATCTTAATTTCTAGTGACATCGGCATCCGCGTCAGGTTGTTCTAGGACATAGGCCTCCTACAGACTGTTCCAGTCGTATCTGTCTCTGGCTGACTTTCTCCATTTCTTAGGCAGGTCATGCTCCCACCTTTTAATCTGTCTGCCTCGACGGCGCTTTCCATCTCGAGGGTACCGCTCTGTTACGGTTTTGGGCCATTTTTCTGCCTTGGATCTCATCATGTGACCGCTCCATCGCCACTTTAGTGCCTTTACTCTTCTGGCAACATCGACCACATTAGTTCTCTTCCTAATATTCGTAAGTCGGCATTTATCTTTATTATTTCAGTCCAAGTATGCTCCTCTCCATATCATGGTGGCGGACCTCTAATTTTTTGATAATGTCCTTTGTTATTGTCCCAGTCTGCCAAGTATGTCCAAGTTCGAACTGGAAGGATATATATTTATTCTATTATTTCACTTACGGTGACACACTTGTACCTCTACGCCACAACAGGCTACAATTTTCAATACTGACATTTACTTAGATCAATGAATTAATGTCATTTGCCTGCTCTGACAAGAATATAGTGTCATATTGAGTCTTTGCTACTCATATAAAATGCAATACTAGGTTAATTCAATTACTTTTCATTCTACTAAATTTAAAAACGTATAAAAATTTAAACGTAGCAGAATTTGAACCCGCGCCTCTTAGAAATCGTCCAAGCGCTCTAACTAACTAAACCATATATTCCCATTAAGCTACGCCAACTTCTTATACGCTTGTTACAACTTATTTATGTTGTGAGCATCTACCTATGTAGGGAGATTTTTACAAATTTCCGCTACCCATAGAATACTACTTATTAAATATTTTTACTATTTTTTAAGTGTTATTTCACACTTAGGAAAAAACGTTCATATTTTTATAAGTTTTTAAATTTAGTATTTTTCTTTCCTAAGTGTGGATTAACACTATTAAAATAAAAAAATACCTTTTATTCTTTTTTCTCATGAAAATAATTATTTTCCGTAGCGGAGCCTAGAAATCTTCAAACGTAGAGACATATGCTGCTGCTGCACCATGACAGTTTTCTATAATATTAATTACTAATAATAAAAATATAATATTGTTCTATCACTCATAACCTTCATACTCATATTAGCTGCATTGCCAAGTGCTCGTCGTTTACCTGGAATGCATCCAAGGCACTTAAATTTTTCTCTTTAATAAATAATGTTTGTTGCAAGTAAGAGACATCAGAAATTGTAAATGTTTTTTTTAAGTTAAAATGTTAACACTAGAGAAGAAATTATTTTTCATTTATTAGTGCGTCTAAATTATTTAGACATATATCCAACGTCATTAAATGTAGAAGCCAGTCGTAGCGCAAGCACAAACTTGTGACTGTAAATGTGACAGGTTGTGGTTTTGGCAAATGAAATATATATCATTTGAATTTTCTCGATCTGGTATCAACGTAATGCCTATAGAATTTTGCAAAACGTGGAAAATAGATGTATCTTAGAGGTACGAGGTTCCCTCTGTCTACTCTGATATTTAAGGGATAAAACGTGAAGTTACATATAAATAAAATAGATATCAACAATACTTCAGTTGAATTCACATTCTTGAAAACAATATGCGAGACCATCTGCAGTAAGTCTGACACAGTGGTTTATTGAATCAATGCATCCTTTTTTCTTTCATTCCACGGTCTGTAGCAAATTGCGATTCGTAGAAAACTATCATCGCAATATTTTTAAAAGGGAACTTTTCCCTAAGCTACAGCCACCTTTTGTCGCACGTAACGCTGATCGAAATATAATATTTTGTTATTAATTAAGGATTTTCTTGACTTTTTTTTCTGGAGAGTTTTGGATTAAGTACCTTTTTTTAGATTTAATTTTGAGGTAAGGTTGTTCTTGTTTTAATTTGGATTATGAGAGGAATAAAAAAGTATTTGAATTCGTTTATATTGTTTCTGCTATAAAATACAATACATTTTTTGTGATGTAATATTGAATAAGTTTACTTTATAATTTAGATTTTTCTTATTATAATTTTATGTCCAATTTTCTTATATACTCCATTTAATAGTAAAAACTGCTTTAAAATCTTAAGTGTTACTTTAAATTATTTTATTCTATGTAACATACGACGCATCAGTTTTTACTATTTTTAAAGTGATATTCCACACTTAGGAAAGAAAAATACTAAATTCAAAAACGTATAAAAAATTAAACGAAGCTTTTGCTGTTGCTTCGTTCAAATTTTTATACGTTTTAAATTTAGTATTTTTCTTTCCTAAGTGTGGAATAACACTTTAAAAATAGTAAAAATATTTAATAAATAACATTCTCTCTTGCTAAACGATAATTCTAACGAATTGTCTTTGGGTAGCGGATAGTTATAAAATCTCCCTACAGAGATGCTAACAGCACTTATTTATGCTGTTCAAGTTCACTTATTTATTTATGTTCTCGTAACAAGCGTATAAAAATTTCGACAAAGCTCGGTGAGAATGAATGGCTTAGTGGTCAGAGCGCTTGGACGGTTTCCAAGAGGCGCGGGTTCATATCCTGCTTCGTTCAAATTTTTATAAGTTTTAAGAGATAAAACAGATTGGGATTGGGATTTCGATCTGAATAAAATATGCACAAGTTAATAAGTAAAAGTGCAATAAAATGTGCACAAGTTTCAGATAATTTTGGTTATTTTAAAATTTAGAGATTGTTTTATTATCTAGATTTTAAGATTTAGTTTCATATTCGAAATTAATGGAAATTTTTGTTGTTTTATCATCATCAGATTAAGTTAATTTCGGTTACATTTTACGGCAAAAAGTAAAGAAAATATATACAAGAGAAATGTTTAGTCACATTAAGAAAGAAAATTAAAACATTAAAAAGTGTTTAGACAGACCACTGCCACTGCTACTTGACTTCTGTTTACTTACACATTTATTTCGTTCGAAATAAATCCCAGAAAAGATTACATAATACCGAATTATTTGCTTTCCTTTACCATTAGACTGTATTGAGTTTTAACTGGTACGGACATTTCAATTAAAAGCGGCCACTTTAATTTAGTTCTTTGAATTTCATATTTAAATTTGTTTTCGGTTTTTCGGTGTCAGAAGCCATTAGTCTAGATTAAAATCAAAATATTCTTTATTTAATTAGGCCTTTATAAGCTTTTTTACATCGTCAAGGTACATAGAAATATATGTAGTGTCAGTCCTACAGGAAGCTACCACCGCTGCGGAAGGCGGATCTGCTGAGAAGTGCCAGAAGAAACTCAACAGTTTCTCTTTTGAAACTATAACTTAAAGTAAATGTATAAAATAATTAACATCCTGAGTGAGTATTAGCAGCATTTAATTCAACGCACTCTTATCATTATAATAGTCTTGAATTGAGTAATAGGCTCTACCTAATGATATATGTGGAATTTTATTATACATACGTGCACCATGTCGCATTGAAGTCTCGTCGTCTTGGTTCCTAAGCATAATGCGGTATCAAAAAAAGATTGAAGATGAGATTTTTTATATGAAGGCTTAATTTAAGCTTTTGTTTCTTAACGTTCGCTATAGTTAATTCTATATATTTAGTTTTCTGGGTATTTAATACTAAATATTACTAGTAAACTAGTAAAGTATGTACAACAGTGCACTATTTATTCACTTCGTTATAACTGTCCTTATTATGGTCTACTTACTAGGATCATAAACCCTTAACGCAAAAGAAACTTTTGTCATTTAGGTCATTTATATAAATCTATACTATAATAAAACAGTAAAAAAGTCGTGTCTGTACAATGAATCTATTTATGAAAAAATAATGTAGGGGGGCTTAAAATAAGTAATAGAAAACGAATCTACAATTTTTAAATTTTTTGTCTGTCTGTTTGTCTGTTTGTCTGTTTGTCTGTTTGTACCAGCACATCTTCTAAGCCACTGGACCGATTTCAATGATTTTTTTTCTGTTGTATACCAATTTGGTCTGGGCAGGACATAGGC
>DWMZ01006711.1:0-10178 GCA_018249855.1 Eueides tales michaeli | reverse complement strand
ATATATATATATATATATATATATATATATATATATATATATATATATATATATATACAAACGAGCGTACGGGTCACCTGAGGGTAAGTGTCACCGCCGCCCACGGCCCCGTGTAACACCCCCCCCAATTAACACCGGTCTATAAGGTGTACGGGCACCGGGGCCCGGCATTACCCAATGCGAAACGCAGTGGGCAAAGCCACTACTTAACGCCGGTCTTAAATGCCGGGGGTGGTAATAATCCGGTCGAGTCTGCCCAAGCGTGTTGCCATTGCTGACAACGTGACTCTCCCACACGTACTTTAGTCGCCTCTTACGACCCCATCAGTACCAGGGTGATCATATTCTAAGCCGGAATCGGCAATATATATCAAATAATTCTTTCCATCTCATCATCATTTCATTATCTATATTAAATCTTAAGTAATAAATATTGAGGGATATATGGATGAGAGGCAGGACACCAATCTGATGTGTAACAAATGAAAACAAAAGTAAAGTAACAATGATTATGGAAATATCAATGTACAATGGTAGATGGAATTAATGAAGACGAGAAGATCATAAAAGATGGAGGCATATGTGAAGAGGTTGATGACAGTGGGCGAGGCAAAGGAGGTATGCACAGACTGTAACGTTTGACGTTAGAGATAAAGCCTTAAGTGAAAAAATAAAAACAACAAAAAAATATATATATATATATATATATATATATATATATATATATTATTAAAAATATTATTAGGCAGCTATAATAACTTACGCAACTCGGAGCAATTCTAAATAAGGGGAGTGTTTGTTCACTGGCACGAACGGATAAACAACGTTCATGAAGTCCACTTCGACTAAATCACATTTCTCCGTCTCCAAGAAAGTCTCTTCAACGCGACGGTAAAATTGAGACGTCAGTACATGGATAGCAAAAAGACCCTATAATTAAATGTATTTTTTAATGGAACACTGCCTTAATATCGGAGTTAACAAAATACGACAGGACCCAATAATGAAGAAAATAACTGGTTCGTTCCTATTAAGACCCCTTCCTGTTCCTCCCGCGTGCCTAAGGGCAAACATTTGTTGTGAATTTGTTTCCCTACTGTGGAAATGCTCTGGCGCCGTTAATTTACACTCAACTTTGCCACTCAACAGAATTTTGTCGGAAATTTAGGAATAGAGTGTCTTAATTGCAGTACATTTTATCCGCTTAGCCTGCTATAAAAGCGATATATAGTGAAGCAAAAATAAATTATAAACTGTTGCGCGATAATTTTCACTCTTTTTCTATTGTATATTGGTAAGCAATATTGATAAATATGATACCTTTCGAACCCTTTCGACGCCTTCATTCAAATCGTAGAAGTGAGCTTTTTCTTTATCCGGTTTTATTTTCTTGTAAATTTTGCGTCGCACTGCATCCTTACCAGCCTACAAAGGTAAAATATAATATGACAGTTACGATAATGCAACGTTCACGCTTTTTCAACATTGGCAAAACACACTTATTGTTAAGATACAGACAAGTATGGACGAGTGACGGAATTCAATGCCACGCTCTAATTTTTGACTCTGAACACAAAAAGAGGGGCATTATAAAATTGTCTGCCTTTGGCTACGTAGTTCCTGAATGAATGAACCGATTGGAGTGCGGTTTTTTAATCAAAAATCTTGTTCGTTGTGGTGATTCTTAGCTTTGGTTTATCTTACGAGTAAATGCTACAAGAACATATCATTTTTTTTGAATTTATATACCTTTAGTATAAAATGATTATAGTCCACTTCTAACCCAGCCAGGGTTATCTTAGAATTGGCCAGCTGTTCCAGAGTTCTTATGGAAGTCGAGGGTGCCTGAAGAAGTACAACGATATTGGCCGAGTATGCAACATACAATGCCATTTGTGCTGTGAATATTACCCATAACATAATACGACCTGAAAAAAAATGTACATAACTAATAAAATTAAGAATGAAAAAGTGATCAAGTGCAAGTGAGATTCACCCACCGCGAGTTCTGTAATAACTTCAGGACTATCGATCAACGGGAAGTACAACTTTTAAATGTTAACAAATTTACAAATACGAGCATATGCATTCTTTTTATATAAAATCAGTTATGTTTAAATTTTTTTATAGCGAAAGTCCTATAAATTTCTACTTATCGGACTTTATCTAAGTTCTTACATCTTGCCAAATATCATAGGGACACGGGAAATTCCTTATAGGTTTTGATTATGCGGTGATTTTTTTTTAAAATGCAGCAAAAAAGATGCATAAATGTGCGTATTTTTGCGTCAGTTAACTTAAAATCAGGATGTTTTCTATGCAACACGGGACTGTAAACCTGAATATTCTATAATAATTTCAATTTGATACCTTTACACAGTCTCGTAATGAACATTTTTGACAGACTCTCTTCTTTCATATGACATCATTTATTTATTTTCATTTAATATTTTAAACGTTGGCACAAGAGTGTGACTGTAATGGGCAGGTTGTGGGTTCGATCACCACTCGAGGAAATGAAATATTTAATATTTTCAATTTAAATATTTAATGTTTTCATTTCTTCGCTCTGTTAACAAGGCAAAACGCGGCGATGAGTACTGCCACTCAACACGCAATGCCTCAAATTCGGCAGAAGGCGGGGAACAGAAGTTCTTTCTACCTACCCTGCCATGTGCGGGATACAGCGTGAAACTGAGTGAGTGAGTTAACATTGAATATTTAAGTATTGGTAAAAGTACATACCTGCTAATTTCTTGGGTTCTTTAGAACAGCCCTGTTGACTTACAGCACTCATAGTTAACAGCATTGCGTCCCCAATACTTCCATCTAATTGAGTTTGATCCTTAAACATAAATGTAAATTAATATAAATTTTCAACGATGAGCAGAAGACTACATTACTAAAATAATATTAAAACATTAGATTATGAATGCCTAAAAATGATAAGTATAAAGACGTCATTTTTTAACCCTCAATGTAAAAGCTTCAGACTGATCTTTGCATCTATCTGTGCATCTACCTGTGCATCAGTCAGTAGTGTCTGTCTGTGGCACTATAGCTCCTGAATGAACCTGTATAAATCCGATTTTTCAATCGAAAAGCATAGAATATCAAGAATAACAGCAGAGAAGGACAATCGGATTAGCAGCTTAATATCTACAAGCATTTTGCTATGATGAGGTATTAATTTTTGAATCGGCGTTTTATATTTTATTCATTTTCCCATCTTTTCATAACATTAAAATGCTGCGCGTGCACAATTTGGCCTTGCTAAACAATCAGTGAAAAAATGTTAAATTTATAAGGTAGGACTTTTATCAGGTAAACAATATTCTTAAACCTTAAATAAAAAATATTAAATAAATGCAATAAATTAAATCAAGAGCTTACCGCGCCAATCTTTAAAGATTCCCATTTCGAGGCCACCAGAATAGTCAAAGTGGAACCGATAATTGTAATAATCAAAGTGATCCATACATTAAGAGAGAAAGGTAACGTAAATATATTTGCAGTATACGATAGAGGTGGCTGCCGAAAAATAAATTTTACATGGAATTTCGCTATGGCGTCTGTGAATACGACTATGCTCAAACGTTCTGTATTGGCCATACAATTTGTACCTGTAAAAGAAAATGGTAAGAAATAAGAATAGTTTTCTTGTTATTGTTAGTCTTATAAATAATAGATACAGGAAAAAAAATGAAGAGGTAAAAGATGTTTAAAGAGGTGTTGCTAGTTTGTACTTCGTTACAAAAATAAATATTAAGCATTTAAATTGATACTTAAAATGCAATTTCATAAAACTATCATTCCTATATATTCGTATTTTTGAGCAACTTAATTTTCCTTTTTTTTAAATGAACTAACTAAAAAGGTTACCTAAATCAGCTTTTCCAGTTTTAATATCATTGATCATTCCCGACCACTGGCCATTATTTTTATATCCCCATCTGTGGCTGAATATGTAACGCGGCGTAGCGTTGAGCATTTGGAATGCAGTATGAACATTAATCCACGACATCTTAGCCATAGGGTCCAAATGAAGCTCTCTATTGTTAAAAAATAGGAAGATGTTTAGTATTACGTATATTTACTGTGAGAGCTAAGAAAGGCTCAGAGCAGTGCTTGGGACTTGCTATTCAAGTGTACGTTTTACTAAGCGCGTGTTAACAGCCACACTTCCTCCACACGAAATTTAAAGTAACAATAAGTAAATAGAAGAAAAAAAGATAATAGTTTTAGACAGGATTAGACGGAGGTCTTTCAGCAAACTATAAAAATTTTACAATTTAATAAGTTAATTGAGGTACGGTCATCGCAGTTTGGTATAAAGGTAAAGGTTTACAGATAGACTGCAAGGTATAGGCTATCAGTTTGATTAGCCTGGGTAGTAAAATATATGCTAGAAATTAGCGAGAAGAATGCAAGAGAGATCCAAAAGACTGTTGTGGGAGGTCCAAAGAGGCGTTGGACCTATAAGAGGGTCTATGGATCAGATCTCTTCTCTTCATGCGAAGGAAAATACTTTGGCCGTAAACCATAAAGTTTTCTGTGCTTTTGTGTACTTGATGTGGAGTTTGATAGGGTTGTGAGAAACAGATTATGGTAGATATTGACCCGGTACAATGAAAGCAAACCTTTGCTGCAAGCTGTAAAGTCTCCTTACAAAGATCACTTAGCCTGCGTGCAAGTAGGAGCTAGCGTGTCGCTTTGGCTTGACATCCAATCGAATGTTAAACAAGGTTGAGCCATGTCAGCTTGGTTGTTTAATTTGTATTTGAATAGCTATCTTCAAGGAGTGAAAAATGTGACAGGGGAGTGATAGTAGGTAATGCGAACATAAATTGCCTGCTGAACGCAAATGATGCAGTGCTTATTGCATCATTAGAAAGCAAGTTACAGGCATTGGTTACCACTTTGAAAGAATATCGTCGATATCCTTAGCTCCATTAGGCAAATTTGAGGAGTTTTGGGAGAGTATCAGGAACGTTCTAGAGAGTGTTAGATGCAATGAATATTTTGAAAAAATATGTGCTGATTTGAACGGATATGTCAAAACGCAGCTTTATTTTGCGGAATTTGTAGCCAACACGATGTTTGATCAGAAACACGATGTTTGACAACTTGACAATAAATGAATTTATATATGTATAAATGGGAGCGAATAGAAAGAAAAGTATGATTGACTTATTCTTAGTGGATGAATGCTTTATGATCCACTGATCAGCGGAGAACATCAAGAATGAGTTTCAGAGAAGCTAGGAAAAAGAGGCTCTGGCAAAAAGCACCGCGACGAATAATGGGATGATAAAGTGAAAGAATCTATAGAAAGGAAGAAGAAAGCATGACAGAATTATATAGCCTCGGGTAAGGATAAAAGTATGTCAGAAATTAGAAAGAAAAAGTATAAGCTGCCAAAACACCAAACAAAAGTACTGATAAGGATAAAGCGTGAAAATTCGGTGAAATATTAACGAACAATTGATTGTGTGAAAGTGATTGTGATTTTCGAGGATGCTCCCTAACACATAGAATAAAAGGGTTGTTCGAAGGGTGGTAAAAGGTTATCACAACAACCACAGGTTTTACAGTGATGGGCGGAATTCTACAAGGAAAAAATTAGCTTAAAAGAAATAAGGAGTGCAATACGAAGGCTAAAATGTAGCGAAAGCAGATGAAGTTTCTGCCGAGATGATCAAATATGGTAGGCCATACGTCTTGAACCTGTTCTGAATTTTGTGCAATTTATGCTGGAAATCTGGGGAGGTCCCAGAAAATTAGCGAAGCATAGTAATAATAAATGCCCTTATTTAGAGACAAAGACCCTAATTATATTGCCTAGTATTATGTGATTTTTTTAAATCAAGATTATTATAAAAATATATAAAGATTTACAGACGATCTTCTCTAAGCAAGTGATATTGTGTAGTATTGCTATCCTGAATAACGTTGGCCATAGTTAGCGGATGGCCCATCACATTTTGTCGTCGCCTGAACAGTTCTCTGTGAGGTCTCGTTTCTGTTAGGGTTCCGTTGTATACACCTCGAGGATTAGTATATGTAGGACCACTTGGAGACGATTTGTGTACTAAAAATCATTTGTTACTAAAAATATTTTTTCATATGAAGTTCTTTAACAGTAAGGCTACCCAAAGTAATTATAATTTAAAATATTTTTGATAATATTTTTCTTATATAAAAGGTATTTGACAGCGGATATATGACCGTTTATTTAAGATTCTTAGATTTACAAACTAACTATCAATACTAATTGTCAAAATATATTATATTCATTTTTTATAAAAAGTGCAATAAATGGATACTTTAATATATAATTAATAAGAAAATATATACTAAAAACATTAATTAACAATTTTTTATAGCTTTCATAATAATTTATGTGCAGTTAATTAAAACTCTTACATTCACTCAACGTGTAAATATTTTGATTCCTTTCAGCAAGTACAAAATCACTGTCAGCTAATAATGGCAACTCCCATAGCGTAGATAAATTAAATATGGTTGAATATATGTTATGCACTGCGAGCCACCGGTAAGGAGCCCGAAGAAGTTTTGATATCTAGATGTTTTGATAGTACATATATACAAGATAATATTTTTATCGGTTCAACGCTGTATCCTGCACATGGCAGGGTAGGTAAAGGGAACTTGGTAATCTAATAATATTTAGACATTCTGTTCCATTCCCTACTTTTCGACGATTTTAAAACATTGCGTGTTGCCTCAACGCCTCGCTTTGCCTTGTTACCAGAATGAAAAATGGAAACATTCAATAGTCAATTAGAAAATATTAAATATTTTATTTCCTTAAGTGGAGATCGAACCCACAACCATAAAATTTTAGTGCTGTTTACAGTTACACGTTTATGCCCCTGCGCCACGTCTGGCCTCAGTATTTGTAAGATTATATATATATATACTATATATTACATTAGAGTTAATAAAACATTAATAATTACAAAAGTTTTCATCAACCATATTTCATCATCAGATCAGCTCGATGGTACTATAATATTATATTGTCATGTAACCTTCACACACTTGCCAAGTTTTTGGATGACAACTATTATAAGTACGTTTAATTCAATAGCACCAATTTTTTTCAGATATTTTTTTTATTTTTATCAATTACGTTATAAACTATATTATCAAAAGTAAAAGAATAACTAAAAAAAATAATAAAGAGTTTATTTATATATTTTAATGATCCTTAGGGATCATTGAAATATATAAATTAACTTTATTTAGTTAAAGTATCAAAAGGAAAATAATTAATCGTTTCTAATATTTAAAATAAAAAAAATATCACATTTAAAAAAGAAACAAAAATCATTATTTGTTATTTTTAAGATGTTTTACATAATTTATGTAAACAATGAACAGCAGCTTTTTTTACTTTCCATTCTTGACCTAGGAAGCAACGAATTATATTGGTTTTTATTTAATTTCACGCTGTATCCCTTTCAGGGTAACCAGACGCCAGAGGCCTTTTGCCTCATCCACTGCTATCAACCTCTTAATACATGCCCTCCGGGAGATCCCTGTGCTTATTACGTGACCTTCTTCAAGTATTGTAAACACTGCGTTTTCGAAAATCAACTAAGGTTTCCAACTTTCTCTCTTTTACGTCACAAATCTTTTTTGCCAATCATCCATCACTCGTTCATCCGATGTACCAAAGCTTCCTCCTTTTTATTCTCACCTCGATATCCTTGCTAATACCTACTATTTTTTGTATCTCATCATTGAGTTTGCTATCAGCTAGACTGACTCCGCACATTCTAAGAAGAGATCACATGTATACAGCATTCATATTTCTTACAATCTTCTCCTGCAATATCCACGTTTTAACTGTCGTAAAATAGCGTCGGTACCAACACTACATTATGTATGGCAAAACGCGAAGCTGTGCTGATTTTTCGCTTTCCTATTAATGCAGCTAAGGCAACTTTAATCCTATAATGGAGAGCAATACGCTTATCTACATCCATTTCGTATCTTCCGTTTCTACTAAACATATTTTCCAATTATACCACATTCACTTGTTCGAATATGTCCTTTCTTTATATCTTTCAAGTATTACTACTTAATGCTTGTAAACCGCTTTCTGATGATGGAATTAGGATACATACGTGACTCTTACTTTTACTCCCTTGACACTTTGTTTCACTTCTTGGAGACACCTTCTAAATACAAACAGAACAACCAAGCTGAGATGGCGCAACACTATTTAACATCCAATTGGATTTCAAACTAAGGTAACATGCCAGCTTCTACCTGCGCGGAGGTTGAGAGTTTTCTATAAATACACTTTACAGCCTGCAGCAAGGGTCCGCCCAAATGGTCCCGGAGCAGTATTTCTCATAATTTATTTCTGATAACCTTGTGAAACGCGTATGCACAAAAGCACAGATAACACTGCTTTACGGCTAAGAATATTTTGATCTATCTACTCTCTCCTTGGTCTAAAGGCTCCATGGGCCATTTCTATCTCTATACTGCACTCTTAACTTCTTTCATACGGATTTCGCCATAACAAGTGCGGAAGGAACGTTGCAGAACGTCTATAGCGTCTGGTAGAGTCGCTGAGGGCAAGCTGCTTATCTATATAATAAACTATTTATTTTCAGTAAACTCTTACATTTAACACTTGTTCTGCCTTAGGACAATCCAAATCAACATAAAATAGCAATGCATGATCTTGTTGTGTGGAGATTACTTTAAATTTTGTAGTTGCTCTAATACCAGCTTCATTTAACTTTTTAAATAACTTCAATTTTTCAACTGAAATTAACAACATTTGAAGAACTTAATAATGTTAAAAGCTTCTCTCTATATTCTGCATATATAAAGATAGGCAGAGAGCTTTGTATCGAGACATCTTGATGTCGATCGATTCCTATTATTATGATTAGTTATTATTTATATTTTTTGAAATATCAACGAAACTGCCGCCTTTGCTCCTAAATATTTTAGGATGTAGGGTTTAATAAACATTGGAAATTTTATATGAAATTTGAATCCACTCAGTCCATGAATATATCTACATAACATAACATAACATTTAATTTGTTTTAATAGAATAAATATACAGCCATATTTTTAATAAATTAACTATAATACCTTGTGCTTATTTAACAATGTTTTGTTGAAACTTTTTATGATTTACCATAAATAAAAAATTGCGACATTAAACTATACAATTAAAATTCAATTAATACTTACATAACTTCCAACATAAATTTGGAAAAATTACAAAAGTTGGTTTCCGTTCATTACGTATGAACTCTTTGATAAAATTAATCTCATTATCATCTTTAGCTTGAATTAAGCCCAAGGAAAATAGTAAAATAAATAAAGAAAATAGTTTCATGTTTCTTATCAGCTCTTACCTTCTAATTTGTGTTAATTATAATTTGGAAATGCTTTGTGAAATCGTTTAAATAGCCCTTTCTATTGACTATTCATTATGTAACTATATTTGTTTTATCTATAAGAAATAATTTAGGTTTGTTTGTCTGTCTAGTAAATAACTTTTTGGTAAAATATCAATATAGGTAAGTTTACTAAATCAAATTAGTTTTGGTTGCTAAAAGTTACAGAAGTAATGTAAATTTATTCATAATATATTCACGTCAAACCTATTCGTTTTTTTTAAATTGACGAAAATGGATGTCAGAACGTTTTTTAGTAGAGTAATGATTTATTACAATAAGCAAATTAAAACAAGTAATATAACAAATATTTCTTTATAAATATAATAATGGAATTAGGAGAGGCTATTTAATATATTATTATTTAATTTCTCACGCTGTACCTCTCACAATGCAGGGCAGGCAGGGGGAACTTGGGAAACTAAAGAAATTAAGCAACTCCGTTCCGTTTCTCACTTTCCGCCGATTTTGAGGCATTGCGTATTAAGTTATGGAACTCAACGCCGCGCTTGGTTGTTACGAGAGTGAACAAATGAAAACATTGAATATGTAGTTTGAAAATATTGAATATTTAATTTGCTCGAATGGTGATAGAATCCGGAATCTGCCATGACAGGCCCAGGATATTCGAAATATATTTTACTATTTTCTATATTTCTCTTTTATTCTCTTTATTTCTTTTCGAGTATCAAATACATCAACAAAGACAGGATATGAAAA
>DWMZ01006710.1:0-10180 GCA_018249855.1 Eueides tales michaeli | reverse complement strand
AGATAAATATTAACTAATGTACATCGACGTTAACATGTTATAGTGATAGCTAAAATCACAGTTCCCCGCAGGCATCGTATAAATGTAATGATATTTTAGATATAGCAAACACCCTATATTATAATTGTTAGCTGCACCCTATATTATAGCACGCTGTATCCCGCACATGACAATGTTGGCAGAGGGAACTTGGGAACCTAATGTTCAAACACCATTCTCGTTCCTATTTTCGCCGAATTTGAGGCACGTTGGTGAAACTCAACGCCGCATATTGCCTGGTTATCCAGAGTGGAGAAATTCAGCTGCACCGTTTCTCACTTTTGCCGAATTCTGGAGGGCACAACAAGCCTCAAATATATAAAAGCTATAATTTTATTTCGTTTATTTATTCTCTAAAACTTAGTTATATATCGAAAAATTTATAACCATATATTTATTTTCTTGCATTGTTCTCTCATAATAATAAAAATATTAAACCAAAAAATTAAGTAGAGCATAATTAAATATTTACTAATTATGCTCTACATAAATAAAATATTACAAATAATATATAAAAAAGCCAGACCAATGAAAATTATCAAAAATACAACAACTCCAAACAAATAAGTAAATAATAAACGTCATTTATCAATAAAAGAGTGTTAAATAAAATTATCACTTCACTGATGAATAAGTTATCGATATGAATTTCGTAATTACCTGTTATTGTCATTGCCAAGTAATTTAAAATATATTTTATGGACATCAATAGTGAATAAATATGTTGAATAATAATTATAATTTATATCCTCCACTCAACTGGCAATATCTTAAATTTAGCGGAAGTGTGGAACAAAAGTTTTATAAAGAGAACGGAGTATTTTAATAGTAGGTTCCTAAGTTGTCTCTGCTCACCCTGCCATGCGGGATAAAGCGTGAAGCTGAAAAAAAATTGTATCATTAAATAAAATCGTTGATGTGTAAAACTGAAAAATACTTAATTACTTGAACTCTACATTGCAACATGATAAATAAAATACCATACATGTATAGATTCTTTATTTAAGTTGATTGCAATTTTAGTTAAAACTAATCTTTAATTTAGCACAAAGTAATTTCAAAAACTATTGCTAAAGTGCATTTTTCTTGAAGATACCTAATGTTTTCATGTAAAATCATTTATTTAAGTCAGAAAATAGATTTAGGCTCAAATTCGTATAAAACATGTATATATAGTCCACTACGTTCACACTATTCCAAGTAACAGCTACTTACCCCTGGTAGAGTCAATACAATAGGTTTCTTGTCGTATTTGCGTAGAGGCGTCTCCTTGCCGTTCTCGTCGGGTATACGGATGCCCTGTGGGGAGGGCTTGTCTCCACGGCCCACCCAGAACTTTGCATCTGTGCGAATAAACATGTCACTTATAAATTTTATATAGAATTAATAAACATAAAAAAATATCCTTTTTCATTTACTTATTTAAATAATCAAGCAACACGTAATTAGTAATTTTTAATTTGAAGCCTGTAAGGGCACAGAGATACAAATATTTAATATTTTCATTTAGACTAACGCTCAGCGCGTCGTTTAATACTTAATGTCTTCAGAATTCAACGAAAAGTAAGGAGTGTCTTAGAAGGGAGAAACTTAACACTAGGTTCCCAGGTACCCTCTTTCTATCTCGCTATATGCACCAAATCTTACTAATTTTATATTTACTAACCAGTTTCATTTTTCAACTAATACTAAACGTTGTAGCTACTATGACATTATTAAACTTGCTACTTATATTTATACAATAATTTATTTCCTGAACAGGTACGAGGTATTTCGAATATTAGTTACTAAATTACATAAAACTTTAAAAAAATGTATATTTAGAATTTAACAAACGACAGTCTTCCTTTTCATAGCTAAAAGTCCTCGATCTTTTCCAATTACGCTTCAAGCAGAACATTATTCATATTTATTATAACAATAAAAGTTCAAAAATGCTCTACATCAAAATAATTTTTCTTGAGAAATATCTCAGAGTGAAGCAGAAATACTTTTTACAATTGATTTATGTTCCTTCACCGATCTACTAGAAAATATTAACCCAAATGCTGTTGAACTGAATGTGGTAGAGTAAGGTGATCGTATCTCGGAGGTATTATAAAGATTGGTTTGATCATATGTAAGCCAACAGCCGGCAGCCGGTAGGAGGCAATATATAGCTACGGCTTATCGATAATGGTGTAGCGATCGTTGAGAATACACGACAATGTTAACACACTAAACTATTTCTTAATTTTGTATAGAAATTTCTGAATTTGCTTAATTTCATTTCTCAAAAAATGAGCCAAAATTATAAATTTAAAAGCATGTTTATTATTGTAAAAATGTATATGTAAACAGTAAAAATGTATGGCAAAAGTAAGTGTTGAGACACTCTTTCTCACTTTCAAACTAATTTTTAAGATATTACGTGTTAAATGGCAGAAATTAACGCCTATCACATCAGAAAAGAAAAATATATTAAGTTATAATCATTTTTCCGAGCTAGAACCCAAACCTAGTGCTCAGTCTAACCACTAAACCACAACGGCTTCTATGAATAGGATATACTGTTAAAATCTAAATTCCTAGCATTTTTAATTGAAGTTATACCAAATATTTCAGAGCAAGCGTCTGTACGAGCATACACAACACGTAAAACAACAAAAATGTGAACGTTGAAAGCCTTCAAAATTGTTAACAAATGAAATTCCCGTCAACAATATATCTACATACGCGGTATTTTTAGAATATTTATTCGAAGTATAACGTCGACGTCGTATCATGTAAAGGGTCCTTTGACAATTTTATATTGAATAATGTTATGTTCACGCTTGGGCAAATTGCCGCCGTAACGGAACGATGAAGATACTGACTCTACTCAATGTAGAGCTGTAGCAGGACGCCGATTAAGTGATAATTTTGAAATTTATGAGCTTTTCATGAAAAAATCGTGTAATATTGTACACATGTTGAAAGTTATAATTTAGTTCATCAGCTTCACGTTACATCACCCACATTGTAGGGTAAGCAAAGGGAACTTGGGAACCCAGTATTAAAACACTGCGTTCTAATTAAGACACTTCCGTTGCCCACTTTTCACGAAATTTAAGGTATTGCGTGGCAGAACTTAACATCGTGCTATTCCCTTGTTATTAGGGCGAAGTTATTAAGAAAATGTCGTTTTTTTTTGAGTTGTCGCGCGTCACAGACTCCGATCGTTCTGTGGTCTTGCCTTTCTTGTTTCTTTGGCCTCCTTAATTAACTTTTAGTTTTTGTATAGTGAATTAATCGTACTATCAGTAAACTTGATTAAAATACATTGTGCTTATGAGGGCGACTAGTGCTTTCATCAATGCCAAATAGGTATTTGAAAGAATAGAAGAGGTTCTCCTAAGATATGACTATGATTGGTTGAGGGTAGTGAAATGGTTCATTTTTCCGCTTTGGTGAACAACGGGCGGCGTTGAGTTCCACCGCTTAATATGCAATGTTTCGGATGATTGAGCGGAAGCTAAAGAGCGAAGTTCTTTTCGCTTATCGTACTATAAAAAGTAGTAGTAAATAGAAACATAAAAGTATAGCTTTAAGCTGTTTTTTTTATATTTCTATTTTCTATTTTTTATAAGTACTACACGAATATAAATAATACTCATATATATGAGTTTTCAGCTTCATAATATACAGATTACAGATATTAAGAATTCAGCAGAAGAGAAGAGTGTAAATGCAAACAGAGGTATACAGAACGTAAATATACAAAGCTTTATTTTTTTGTTAGGCGTGACGTTAAGTTCCATCACTTAGTACGCAATATATAAAAAAATAGTTCGTTCAAGGTGGGAAACATAGTGTCTAGCCATCAGGTTCCCTGTTCGTACCATGCTTTGTGTGAAAAAGTGAACAAATTTTTATGACTACCCTAAAATTTTGTACGAAAAATTAAATAAAATAATCTATAAGCACCAAATTTACTTAGTACTAATACAGCTAATAACAGACTATAAAAATAGATATAAAATGAAAAGAAATTCCTTGTCTCTACAAATAAAATCTGTGTTTTACGTAATGTTAACGTTAGCTGTGAAGCTTATCTAAGCGGACGTGTGATACAAATAAAACTTTATTGGGTAGCTGCTGTATAAAATAAAGAAGCAATACGGAATAGTTATAGGGAAAGCTTTTTCAATATTATAAAAGTTATATAACAAAGTTTTGTAAAGAAAATGAAGGAAAGTACCGTCTTTTTGAAAGACACATTCATATTTAGTTATAATTTAGTTTTTTTCCAACATAATTAGGTCGTAGTCGAGGAAAGCCGCAATAATGTAGGTTCCAATTAACACACTGAAATATTCAACATTTTCCTTTCCTCCCTTCTTTAACAAGACAAAGCACGGTGTTGAGTTATTTTACGCAACGCACAATAACTCAGATTCCATTTAATTTAAATATGTCCATTTAATATAAATTTCCCAGAAACTAAAAATAATATGATAAAAACAATAATATATTTATTGATTGTGTAGCTTCACACTATTGGCAAGTTAAGGAACTGAGTGTTCCGTAATTTCCTACAAAACTTTGTGGTTTAAGTGGTGGAACTCAACGCCGCATATATAATTTACTACCAAAATGTCAATTTATATATTTAAATTCACACGATATTTAATTTTGAAAAACATTCCATTAAAATTAATTAATAAAATTCATGAGCTTGCGATTACAATGAACGCTCCACTATCTTAAACTAATTTAGATAAAATTCTATCCGAAGTTGTTTTAAATACACAGGATAAGCGAACGAAGCGCTAAAATTGCATATTGCTACCAAATCAACTCAAAGCAAGTGGTAAAATGAAAATATTGTTAAAACTATACGTTTACTGCCTTTACGGTTCGTGTCCTTTAAAGTCGTATTCTCTTTTACGAGGGTTGATCCAGGTTTATTTTTAGTTAGAGTCAAAAATTGATTAAAATAAAGAGTATATTTTACTGGAGGTCTGTCGTGGCGCTGGGATATATGTGTGTAACTGTAAACGTGACTGGTCGTCGATTTGATCTCCACTCTAGAAGAAAATATTTAATATTTTCATTTCTTCGCTCTGGTAGCAAGACAAAACGCGGCGTTTAGTTTCGCGACTCAACACACAATGCATCAAAGTCGGCGGAAATTGAGATGGAAAGGAGTATTTTAACACTAGAATCCCAAATTCTCTCTGTCTACCCTGCCCTGTGCGGGATACAGCGTCAAGTTAAAAAATGAATTGACAAGCGTTTAAATATAATATTCATACTTTCCAACTAAATTGTGCTAGAATATACCAGCCAATATACTTTTTATCGACAAATTTCCAAAGAAATATAACAAAGCTCCTTATAAAATAACAAAAAAGAGCTTTTAGTAGCGGCGAGTGGTTAAATTGCCATTAACTGTGGGCTGGTCGTTGGCGACGCGCAACTTGTGCTGTTCGTTACAGCGAGCTTTGCGGAACTTTTAGTTTTAATAGGTTTAAACTAAAGTCGCCGTGTACTGATGTACCTACACGTAGATTACTGGTTGATAGCGAACTTGAGACTGGGGAAATGCAGATTTTGAAATAAATTATTGAAATTTTGCTGTTTATCTTTGCTTAAAATAATTTTAGTTTATATTTCTTTCATTCAAAGCCAGTCATGCCGGGTGTGGTTGTAAACGCGATAGATGGTGGGTTCAATCCCGCTAATATCCCGAAAATAAATTATTTAATATTTTTTTTATACTCGATCTGGAAACGAGGTAAATTGCAGTATTGAGTTACACTACTCAACTCAACAGACAATACGTCAATTCGGTGGAAAGTGGGAGATGGAAGTGTTTTAACGGAAACAGAGTGTCTTAACACTAGATTCTCAAATTCTCTTTGCCTATCCTGCCAAGAGCGGGAATGGAGTGCCATTTAAACCCGAGAAGTACTTGCTGAGTTAGAAGCGCTTGACGGCATCATGAAAATCACATGTTCATAAAATAACGATTGCTTCCAATTTTGTTTCCAATGTCATTTTAAAGTTCAACAGGCTATCATAGTTGTGCCAGTTTTTGAGTAAAAGTCGCAATAAGTTAAAAAAATAATAGAGGATTTTAAACGCAACGTCGAAATCCATATACGGTTGTTAAAACTTATTTATGTTATTTTCCACCTCTTTCTCTGGCTACTCTCTCCTTGCTTATTTTAAGTAAACTACGAAATTAATAATAAATTTGAGACTTGATAACTTTGATCGTAGAACAAATGAGAAGACGATCACGAGACGAGACAAGTGTTGACGGGGGAATCAAAGAAAAAATTTCATTTATATTTTACCGCTTAGGTATTAAATGAAAGCGCGGCATTGAGTTCCGCCACTCTATATCCAATACCTCGAACTCGGCAGAAAGTGAATAGAGTGTGGTTCCCAAGGTTCCCAAGTACCCTCGGGGTACCCTGCCATGCGCAGGTTACAACGTGATTCTAAAAAGAAACAAATACCTGGCGCCTCTCCATCATATGAGAAGTTAGGTATCAACAGTGTCTGCGCGTCGACAATAACGATGGGGTCCGATGATACTTTGTGAACTCCGTTCAGGGCGCCGATCTTCAATGGCTTGGGGAACTCCAGGTTACGCGGAATCTCCACTGAGCCGAAATTAATCTGTGGACCAAAATATATATTTTATTTAATTTTTATTTAAATATGTAATTGATAATTCTAATTTAAGATGTCTTTAATATTAATACCATGAAGTGAAAATATGTATCAAGTTTCAAGAAAAGAATTGTTTTCTTTTGTGTTATATTTTGTCAAATTAAGATGTGTTAGAGAATTTTCGTGTAAGGTAACTTTGAAAATTTATTTCAAAAACAACTTTAATACACTTGGCTTGGTCTCGTTACTAGAGCGAAGAAAATGAAAATGTTGAACATTTAATTTCCTCGAGTGACAATCGAACCCACAACATGTTGCTTACAGTCGCACGCTTGTGCCTCTACACCACAACACTCCTTCCTATAGACTATTTCTATTCGTTTTAAGAATTTATCATTTTGTTAATTACTACTAGGCTTAAGTTTTTTTTAGCTTCACGCTGTATCCTGCACGAGGCAGGGTAGGCAGTCCATTCCACTTTCGTTCCCCACTTTCCGCCGCATTAGAGGCATTGCGTATTGAGTGGCGGAATTCAACGCCGCGCTTTGCCTTATTACCAGAGCGAAGAAATGAAACATTAAATATTTAAATTGAAAATATTAAATATTTCATTTCCTCGACTGGGGATCGAACCCAGAACCTGTCGGTTACAGCCATACGTTTGTGCCGCTGCGCCACAGGCCTCAGCGCTTGAGATATATGTGTATATATTAGGCCTATCCATTTAATATAACTGATACGCTCATCCCTGTTACGTTCATTATTTTAATGAAAAACGTTTTTCCAATTTTTTTTGGGCTACACACTGTACTCTATACATGTTAGCGTGGGAAGAGATATACTTTGATGCTTTGACGAAAAAGAATAATATATCATAATCAACTTCAATGATATGATTCATAAGATGAGGCTAGCAAATTAAAAATAATAATAATTTTATAATTGTTTCTTTGGAAACACTATTTATTTAATACTCATTCTACACCTAAAAAGACTTGACATTGAAACGAACCAAAAGCGTGTACTCTACATAAATTAACTTAAATCTTTACAAAGCCTACATACACGACCAAAATAAAAAATGTATGTACGTGTGAAAGACGTCCGACCATTCTCAAAGGTGGTCCTTGTTTCGGCAAACTACTCCAACATCTTGTTGTCTACGACAGTGTATTTGTCTCGTATATTTACAGTATAGTGCGGTTATTGAGGACTGGCAACTGAGTGCCAAAGGCCGATGTTTGAATTGCCAGTGTTTGTGATCTTGACTATCTTGTAAAAGGGAATGGTTCTATTGGGCTTTGCTTATTCATTTGATTCTACATAGGTATTTCTGTTTGTAATTTAGGAACAAAATTTTTTAGGAGGATTAGGGCAAAAAACATGTTGAATTTTTTCTAATTTTTTATTTTTGGAACTAAGCTTTTAAGGCTAAATATAAGAAAAATAAGTCGTGGCACATGTGAGTGGCTGAAAACGCGACAGGTTGTGGGTTCGATCCCCACTAGAGGAAATGAAATATTGAATATTTTCATTTCTTTGCTGATTTTATTGAGTTGGGCTACTCAACATGTGATGCTTTTAAAAATTCAGAGGAAAATAGGAAACAGAAGTAGGTTTCTTAAAGAGCACAAAGTATCTTAATACTAGGTACTCAAGTTTCCTTTGTCAACCGATTACGGACTATCAGACCTCTTGTGGAATACTGTGTGAGCAAAATAAAATGTTAAAAGTAAACGAAGAATATAAAAAATATATAATAAACGTTTTTCGCATCATATAAAATATTAATGTCTCTCTCATTATTATATTTACTTTGATACTAAACTAGAAGCTGACAGTATTCTACAAATATATTTCTACATTACAAATGGCGAACAATAATCAACATAAGCATATCTCTGCGGGAGGAATGTGGCGGACGTGTTTGTTGTCGGTCTTACTTTAAACATAATTAGTCTATGAGAGTTTCATTATATATTTAGATATAAAATACTGTAAATCTGTAGTTTTGTGGTTTCAAGTTTGGTTCTAAGCACTTCGGTTTTGGTTTCTATAGAAAGATTTTTTTTAATGAAATAAGTACACAAATAGTCTAACCGTGACCATGGAATATATAAGAGTCGGGTTTCCAGAAATGTGCATAACAATATATACATTTTTTTTTTTATCTTAGTAGAATTCTTGTAGCTTAAACTGCTAGTCCGGTTTCATAAAACATACCTAAAAATCACCGCGATAAATAAGGAACAATACCGTACAGAAATCAGTCCATCAATTTAGGAGCTACAGTGCCACAGACAGATCAACTTTTAACACCCCTCCTTTTGAGTCTAAATTAAAAAGAAAATATATATTAGACTTTTCATTAATTTAATAAAAAAAACTTAACAATCTGTACAAACAGAAGTTACCAACTTCATCAAGGAGACAGCGGACCTCTATTTATCTTGCGCTATTGTTACTCCGTAGGGACGACTTGGACTAAGCATTGTATTATATACTTATACTTGCTTACTCTAAGGAGTAAAGTCTGGGAAGTATTTCCTGTTTTGATATACTGATCCTGATAAATGATGTATGAACTCTACGCTTTCTTATAAAGAAAAATTTTTTTTTTTTTGTTTTTTATATGATATAAGTACGTATATGAGTAGCACCTGTGACCATAGCCTATACAATAAAGTGTTTTATCAAATTTCTAGAAATGTACAATACTATATATATACATTATTGCAGTTCAAAAATTAAAAATTTAAAATGTGTTAAAGTCACGGAAAGCATAATCTTTTTATATTAAGGAAGTAAGAATTTATGTTTAAGTATTGTGTGGCAGAAATCAATATCACTTTTTGTGAGTCTATCTATAGCGAAAGAATGTAAATTAATATAATTTCGCTGAACGAAAATCATTCCCAAGATCCTCAATATACGAACGTAGACGGCTACTTTGATACTAAGAAGCTAAGAAACTAAGACACTCTGTTCTCATTACGACGATTCCGTTTACCACTCTCCCCCAAATTTGAGGCATTACGTGTTAAGTGGCGGAACTCACCGCCGTACTTTGCCTTGATACCAGAGAGGAGAAATAAAAATTTACATATTTCATCCCCTCGTGTAGAGTTCAAACCCACAACCTCTCACACTCACACGCTTATGCTCCTGCGCTACAAGCGATCTTTATAATATTAGTATAGACGATAATAAAATTATCATACAAACAAGGTGAATCTGAGCAGCGCTATTTGTCTTAGTATTTGTTCTACAGTCTCTCAGAAACTGAGAGTTACCGCTTGAGTTATTGCACATTCAGGGCAAATATTGTAGCTGTAGAAGTACTGTGGTGCACTTTGTTAGTTCATATCATTATGTTATTAGTTATGGTAAAATATACGCTGGATTTCTGTATATTTTGTGAAGATTACGATGTACGATGATGAGGACGTAAAATATTTGGTGTTTTTATTTTCCGCTCTGATTACGTCTAAGCGCG
>DWMZ01006709.1:0-10183 GCA_018249855.1 Eueides tales michaeli | reverse complement strand
CGAAGCCGCAATTCTTTTTAAAAGTTTGCATAAACATTAAAAGTCGCTGTTACGACGGCTTTTGTACGTTTTTTTGTTTTAAGTATTAATTGACTTTAAACAAAATTTATTCTCGGTTATTGATTAGCATATCGAATATAGCGTGTTCACATACTTCTTTTTCAAATCTTAAAGGGATTTAGATTAGTGAGTAATATAATAATTAGCTAGTAATAATAGAAATACTGATATTTTTCTAATTTTTCTTGCATCACTCTGTTTTCCGTATAAATGAATGGACAGAAAGAATTTAACGCTAGGGCACTCTGGCCTAAGTTTTTGCCAGAATTAAAAACAATTCTTATTACTATATCCAGAGCGATCCAGCCAGAGCAACTAGTCTTATATACTAAGAGAACACAAATAATATAGAAATATAGTCTTTTCATTTAATGGAGATTAGGACCTACGTCCATAGTATTTATAGAGCTGACCTACTGGGCTGCTGTGGTTTCGAAATATGTACTAGGTATATATATGAGTATGTACCTGGTGCATATTTTGTATCACTGTCAATTATTTAAAATGTGGTGAAGTCAAAGCTTTGTGAGACTTGACGGAAGCTTCTTAATTAGAAAACAGTGTCTGAACACTAGGTTTCTAAATCACCGTATCCTGCCACGTGCGGGATACAGCACGAAACTGAATAAATGAATATTATCATAGATCACTCGTTTGATGCAAAAATAACGTTATCCTTATTTTTATAATACTACAAAGGACGCTAAAATATTACGAAGTTTTGCGTCCTCGTTTTGTATGCATTGGCATAATTAACTTGCTTAAAGCGCACAATTACGATATAACTTTCATACATATCCCAATCTACCTTAATAGAAGCTTTTCACATATTTATTAATCAACCGTTTAATATTTGGCTAAAGATATTTATTGTTATTAACATTTATTCGTAATTTTACTTTCTGCCAATATACATGCCTGCACAATGGAAATTTCAGTACACTTCGTTATAAATACAAATTCACTCCAATCATTATATTTCCGGTTCACAGTATTAGATTAAGCCTTATAATTAGGCAGTTTAGCTAATGTTAAACAGTTATATGGTGGCTTATTATATTAATGAGCAATAATTTTGAACAATGTAGTATCTAAAAAAAGTATATTATATAATTTTATAACAATGACTTTATATATATGCCTAACGAGCTGTTTTTGTGGTTTCGACTTAGTTTTATAATATTTATAGGTCGGAAAAGAATTTACCAGAATTTGAGAAATTAGTGAGAATAATGAAAAATTAAAAATCAAAATTATAGTAGCCATTTTAAAACAACAAATTAAATAATTTTACCTCAATTTTCAAAAGGACAATGCATTCGTTCATTATATTTAATTAATCAATCGTGCAACAAAAGGAACAACAATGCACATTGTTTCTTAAATCTTTAAATGTTTCGCGTGATAACAGCCAAATTAATTGAGCCCTCGCAAATTACGATTGTTTTGGCGAGGTTAAAGATAAGAGGGTCACGGACACTGGTGGAGCGTAATGGCCGCGAGAGAACAATGGTTGAATATTTGTCGAAAGTTTTAATTGCACCACTGACGTGTAATAGGGATGAAACTTGCAGTGAGCATATTTTATAGATAATTTGAAAGAATCTTTGGAAGTAACAACTTGACACGCATTAATTTATTATTATTATACGTGTTATCATGATTTTAACATTGTGTTTTTTAATATTTTGAGAGCAATCTAGTATCATGAAACAACGATATAATGTAAATACCTTAGTTGTGGGTTTGATGTTACCGTCTTTCTCTGGCAAAATAAAATGAATCATTGAATTTCGCCACTCGTCACGTATTATAGAGCTAAAGAAAACGAATTTAATTTTACTTCACTTCTTATTGGACATAGATTTTTTTTAATTAGCCATATTTGTACCAATAAATATTGTTACGTTAATAATGAAACTTTCAAAGATAATTGAGCGTGCCTGAATTTCATGTAAATGCGTTGTGTTCCGTCAGCGACTTAGAGTTACGCCACTTAATACGTGACTCATTTACATTTAAATACATTATTAATTTGATTAACGTGCTTTAAAAATCAATCAGTTTGAATTGCGGTAAATAATTAAAATACTTTAAGTACTAAAGCGTAAGTGCAAAAAGAAATTAATGATAACCAAATAACTATAAAGAAGGTTTTGTATATTTCCAGCTGTCAACGTAGTTATTAATAATCATTATATCTTGGCATCCGTAATTCTAATTCTTCAAAAGTCCTAACTTTTGTCTATATTTCTACGTAAATAACTCATGAGATTTAAATTATTTCTATATTTTTTCAAAATTTACCTGGCAATAGGAATTTAGGGGACGGTCCATTCATGCGAGGGTGAAAGTGGCGAAGGAGTTTTCGGCGAAAATCACAAAATATCACCAGGGAGTGCAGTAAGATATTATGTATATTTATTTTTTCGTCAAAGCCGAATACGGCTTAAAAACTTGCAACAGCAAGTTTTTGTAGTTTGTAAATATATGTAAATTGAACCTAATTTTATCAATTCTGAGGTGCACTTTACAAAAATCGATTATCTCTACGCTTTCAAGAGTTATTTCAAAAAGAAGCAATGGAATTATGAAATTTTTGAATTTTGGATATTAAGTATGTTGAGTTTCATTAGGACCTCTTTGGAATTGTAGACACAATCATGCTGACGAGCCGCATTATATCTAAGATATATATATATATATATATATATATATATATATATATATATATATATATATATATATATATATATATATATATATATATATATATATATATATATATATATATATATATATATAATTTTTTAAACTATAAGTATTTTCTGACTTACCTCGTCGAGGTCTGCCGATTTCTTTAAAAGCTGCGTCATAAGGACAAATACAAAAATTACATTTTAATTAAATGTACTAAAAATATACGTGATTTTGGGTATGGGGAGGAGGGCAGACTACCTCACCACGTATCACGAAGGAGACCAAACAGGTGGTTAAAAAATGATAAAAAAACATGAAGTAATTAATGGGCGGACCCTAGGTCTAATTTCTCCATTTTCCATCCGAGTCATTGCGAGTCAAATGTCTCAAAGGTATCTATGGTGCTAATCCATCAATCACGTTAACACACTCGAATCGACGTTGATATATTTTTAAGATCGAAATATATTCCGTGTTCCCTAATGGAAACGTTTCATGCATGAAATATGCGTCTTCTTTAGCTTCCCTTGTTTCCTTTGGACCGACGCGATGGCAGTCTTGTGTTAAGGTTATATAAAAGAAATAAGTACTGTTGTTAGAGAAATCGTCATTAAATGTTGAGGATTTAATCCTGAATACGAAATGGAATAAAAATATTTTCATATTTTTACTATTTTTGAAGTGTAAAGCGTTTAAGAATTGATATAACCGATTAAATTTCCAATACTATATTTTTTTATACATAAGGTATTTTCATATCTTCACTCTAGTACCAAGGCAGAGCTCGGCAGAACTGAGTTTCTTTAAGTTGTGTTTTGTCCACTCAACGGTTTTAGTTGTTGAGTATATTATTTTTTCCTGTTCTTTGTGAATGTGATCCTAATCACACTATATTTACCCGCTTGCACTTGTTTGATCTTGTTACCCGAGCTGACCGACAGACCCGATTTCAAACAAAATAAAATTTTAATGCATGAATAACCTTGCATAACGGAAAGTACACATATGAAGTAATCCAATCTATTCAATATTAATTAAAATAAAATGTTATAATTTTTACACGTTTTCTAAATAAGTATTCTTCTTTCCTAAATGTGAATTCAATCAATATACTTAAGCAAAGGAAGATTGATTTTGGTATTATGACGAGATAGCTCTAAACGTAAAAATGTTATTATTCAGCATTAAGCAACAGAAAGTAATGACAGATAAACGAATTACATTAATAAGAAATATGATCAAGCCTACGCGAACAGTCAGATGGATCACGTACAATATTTCATTTATAGTTAGGACGAACGCTATGTGCGGATGTCTAATGTGTTTCACTTTATTACTCAACTTCACTCTGTATTCCGCACATGGCAGGGTAGGCAGAGGAAATTTGGGAACTTAGTGTTAAAACACTCCGTTCCGCTTCCATTCACCACTTTCAGCCGAATTTGAGGCATTGCGTGTTGAGTGGCGGAACTCAACACGCAATACCCTTTACTTTATTATAATAAATAATGTTTGCAAGCATTTCGGATTTTGGTTAAGCATATTTTAACTTCTATATGTAACTTAAAGTAAAAGGAAAACGATATCTTACGGAAAATTGGATCAATTTTGAATTATTTAAAGCTTTATTCTATTAGAAGACAGCAACTTGGATTCCGGTTAAGACACTTAGCTCCTATTAAGGCACTTCTGTTTTCCAATTGCCACCGAATTCTTGAGACATTACGCGTTCGCACAACTCAATACCGCGTACCACTTCGTTACAAGAAAAAAATGAAAATATTAAATATTTCATTTTCTTGAGTAGGAATCGAACACAGAACCTCTCGAGCTTACAGTCGCACTCTCGTGTCTCTAAAATAACTAATAATTTACAACAAATACCCGCATTAAGTAGTTCTTTTTTATTTTTACGATTAACATAAAAATAAAAGGGAACTAAACCATATTACTTATATTACCTTGAACAAAGTCTAGGCTTAAGAAAAAACTACATAATAAATGTGTATTTTGTGTAAACATATCATATTGGTTTGATCAAAAACCTTGGCGTTCACGTGAAATATACGGAAAAGCCGATATAACTTATAAATGTTTAAAAAAAGACTGAGGTAAAAAGAAATTACATTGAACAGTATTGGAATAAGCATCATATTTTCTTTTACGAACGCGTAAAGTATCGACTGGAACTAAGTGAATAAGGCAAAGGTTAACATATAGAGACAAAGAGCTGGATGAAAAACCTATTTATTCTTAATAATAATGTGTTAATATAATATAATATGACATTTTGTAAGGATAGATGTTTGTTCCATTTTACCCAAAATTTTTAACCGTATTTAAATAAAACTGTATATAAGAATAAGACAAGGGACAACTTATGTAAAGCTTACTAATCGGACATAAATACTCGTATATACATAACTGTACAGTGGGTTTAATCAAAATGATTAAGGCGGCGATATAGTATACTTCGAGAAATTAATTTTATAACACAAAAATATGTTTTTAATTTTATAATTATTGAGATAAGCGCGTTTAAATAAACAAACTGTTAATATTTATAATATAAGTATAAAAAACACTAAAGAAAGTAAGTATATTAATATATAACTTAATGTTTGAAAAAAAAAAAATCTTTTGATATTTTTTTTCTTCACGCATCGCTCACATAACGCTCACAGTAACGGAAATTAATTCCGCCCATTTTCTCGCTTTCAGGGCGATAAGTCACTCTTTTGGGTGAGAATTGAATCCTCAACCGTCGCGATTTTAGTCACAAGCATGCGCCAATGCACTACGACAGCTTTGAGGTTTATGTTGTACTTATATATTTTGTTTTTCAGTAAACAAATATCCGAATACATTCATTAATAGAACAATTCGATTTTGAAGAGAAGACATCATCCAACTCAAGTTGTAATGAAATTGTACTCCCTAAAACTTATCAATGAAATTACAGTCACGCTCGAATGTCTTTTCTCTAAAAGCTTCATTATTAACGAAACAATATTTATAGTTAAATAAAATTAAATTAGTTTTCTGTCCTAATTTTATAGTGCGTGATGAGTGGTAAAATACTGTGCCTTGGCAGAGCGCGTAGATACAGGCGTTAATATCGAACCTACACCTTACATATTTACATTTATTCGTATGTAGGCATAAAAACATTTAAATATTATATGGTAAAATCATGAGTCGTCATAAAATACTTCTATTAATTATTATAGAGGTTTCTCACAATGGCACAAGCGTGGGACTGTAAACGCGACAAATAGTGTGTTCGATTCTCACTCGAGGAAATGAAATAGCGCGAGCGAGCGAAACTTAAAAAAAAACACTCGCTCAACATCTCGCTCGCTCGCGCTAACTGAAGGGCCACAGAATACTCAACAAGCAATGCCTTCAGAATTCGGTAAGAAGAGGAGATTGAAAATATCTTATCGGGAACGTTCCTAAGTTTCCTATGCCTACCCTTCTATGGGCGTAATAGAGTGTGAAGCTAAAAAAAAATAATATAACTAATTATTTTTATTTAATATAAAATATTTCTATATAAGTTTGAGTTTGTAAATAACTATTCACTTTTAAATATGACCATACATACGAGTATAAACTTTTCAAGTCTAGACACTATAAGCAGTAATGTTTAATTGAGCTTATTTTTATTTTAAAGTTAAGCAAAATAGTTAACATTTCATGAAATATTTTAAGATCGCATATAACCTCTAAAGATATTAATTAATCGTATAATTAATATGTTCAGAAATTACATGAGATCTCAAAATATTTTTAATCTGTAATATTTTAAGAAAAACAAAATTATTTGGAGACTCAAGTCAGCACTTTTGTTGAGAGCTTTGAAATACATTGCTTTGTTGTTATCTTTTACTGTATGAACTTAGGAAAATATGCCTTTGAACCACTCAACCTAACTCCCCCGACCTTTGCTTAATATCGCTCTACATCAAGCTTTTTGCAGTCGAATGCAAGCCTAGTTTAGTTTAGAAAAACCACAGTTACTCGAAAATAGGATATGCGGATGCTTCGTCATAAATGTACAATAAAGGATAGTTAAACGATCTAAAACACTTGTGACACAAACTTAGGAGAGTTAAATGCAGTATTATTAATGAATATGAAAATAGCTTAGTTCTAGCCAGGTAATACCCAAGCCGCATTATTGTTTCATATACATTATAGACCCCACGACGTACGCTGTGTAATATATTGTACCCTTGCTATTGTTTTGATTGTTATAGTCTAAATAAGTACATTTTATTGTATTTTATGATAGAAAGCGGATAGCCATTTGTATATACTGCACTATGTCAGGTTTAGACTCCATTATCTAAAATAATATTTTATTACCAATTTTATAAGTATCATGTGTGTTGCAAAATATACTGTATGTTATATTTTCTTAAAGGATGTTTCTATTAAAAGTATATAAAAATGTGTTTCCTCATAATGCACAATTTGAAGTTCCACCTGTCCGCAATTTTCATTTCTAATATTTTTTATATATTACATGAGCTAATAGATAAACGGCGACTGCACCAGTATATATATATATATATATATATATATATATATATATATATATATATATATATATATATATATATATATATATATATATATATATATATATCTCCCATTTAATAAATAGCTTCAATTATAATTTTAAGCTATAACACTAAAGAGGTTTATATCGCCTCGCTGCGGTTTGGTAACTTTTAGTTGCCGAACCGCAGCGAGCCTTTGCGAGGACCCTCTCCCTGTAAGCTTTTGGCCCACCGTTCCACCAAGCCGCCTTGATCTAATGAAATACAGAGCGTGTATGCTGTTATTTAGTGTTGTGCTGTTAAATTAATTTTTGATTCTGTATAATTATCAATGGTAAGAGCAAAGAGGAAGAAATATAAATATAAAATGAAAGAATAATTTAAATAGAAATATAAATATAAAATGAAAGAGTAATGAAAGAATAATTACTGGTAGTGACTGCAGATATAGAAGCTGTGAAAAACCGAACCGAACAAATACCCTTTGAAAAAATAAAATATACAAAATGATATTGCTGTGCCGGTGGTTTGGAATGGACCTGCCACGTATTTTGCGCGCACGCAAATGTTTATGATTGTGCCGTAGCAAAGGTGGTGAGCACAACATTTACAAAAAAAATGAATGTATACATTTTACTTAATACCAACAGTTAGAAATTTTATTATTTTAACCAACTTGAATTATAATATCAAGCAATATAACTGATAAGACAAATATTAGTCAAGTGTAATTTATCTAGTGTGCAAAAACTACCAAGAGCGCTGAAGGCGAGGAAGATCGCCATTTATTAACACAAGCTTACGATTTATCATCGACGATATTGAAGAAATTAAAGGGGTTTTCTATTGTGCTGTAAAGATTATATATCTATTGTAATTGTAAAATTATTTTAATTTTGCTAATCAACACATAATGCTACAAACGTTTGACAGGACGTATGAAACGCGATGTCGCGGCGCTAAGTTTCCCCTGATCTCTGCTATATGCAGGATACAACGTAAAGCTGCTATTAACGCTAATAAAATATACAATAAGCACGAGATCATTCTTAATAATTATACAACAACACGGTACTAAGTAAACTTGTATAATAGACACTGTAGTGGTACTGATATTGCACTTGAAACTTTTGAAGACTGTTGGCAAATAGCCAGAATCCTATCTAGTAAGACATTTAAAGCTCGTGGGACTTTTAACAATACTATTAAAAAGTTGCTTTATCTATTTTAGTGATTTTTTCAAGCTTAAAATCCAATTATAACCTAATATATAAATATATAATAATGTCTAATATATAATGTCTAATAGTATTAAAATTACGTATATGTATTATTTAAACAGTAGCACTTTAAATAATGCAACTTACAGCAATATTATTTTAGTTAAAGTCTAATAGTATTAAAATTACGTATATGTATTATTTAAACAGTAGCACTTTAAACAATGCAACTTACAGCAATATTATTTTTAGTTAAAGTAGTTTAAAAAAAAACTATTTACATTACACACTTCAAAGTAAGCGAAGTATTGCCTGCTTTAAACATGTGTTTATGTTGACCATGTTTTGCAAAATATACGGAAAATTATAGAATTTTATCGTTAGGTTCCCTTTTTGCAATCAAAAAAGAAGCTTCACTTATCCTTACTTACTAAATTACTTCTTTCAGTTATATGCTGTATTCTGTAAGCAGAAGGAATCTTGTGGTAATTTTCAAGATAAATTTCATGGTTAATTCCTTAAAACTAAAGTAGTGAGTAGTTACAACAAATTTAACTTAATATGGGGAAAAATAAGGTATAATCTTTTTTAATATTAATTTCTAGTGGTTAGGTCATGTTCTTTAAATATAAAAATGTAATTACTATGAACGAACATATAGTATTTGTAAATATCTAATTAGAATAATTTATGCAAGTATGTTAGTATAATTTAGATTTAACAAGTACCCATATTTTTACAATATAAGAGTGTAGTTACAGTGAGCTGCTATTAAAATATCGAGTTCATTGGTGGATCTCAACGCCGCGCTTTGCCGCATTAATAGGACGAGAAAATGAAAATATTAAATATTTCATATCTCTGAGTGGGAATCGAACACACGGCGTCAGATACGTATAGGAACTAGTACATTAAAAATATATATTAATATCAGACGTGAACCTCACTGGACTGAACAAGGTTAGTCCCGTTAAAGGACAATGAGCCTTATCTATGTTTGTCTGGACTATTTCTTTTACATTGCCTCCCTTAGAAATGTCTTGGCCCGAGTAATGTATTGGTGTAAAAAATAAACATCATTTTTTTTTGCTAGATGTTTGAAACCACTGGTTATTTTAATACTCTCCCCAAATACTCACTTCCAAACATCACACGTTATCAAATTAAAATTTTACTAGACTTGAACAAAAGTATAACTTATAGAATTTTGATATTAAAAGAGCAATATACTTCAGTTGGTGGCCATTTTCTACAGAATTACCTATTTTACTTGCTCCACTCAATGCGACTGTAATATGAATACTTTATTAGGCAAAATAGTGGGATGAAGAAAAAAATATTGTTTCTACACCCAAGAGAACTGAAACACATTAACCTGTTATGCACATTTAGAAAAGCTCCAATTTCTCATAGAAATTGTTCTAACTTTGTGGATATTATTTACTAGAAATATCAATCTTGTGTATTGATATGCGTCTATTTTTTACGGTATATATCGCATAAAGTAGGGTAAATGTGTACATATAACCAAGTCTTAAGACACTCATTTCTCCACACATCGACGAAATTTCTATATGTTACGTCTTCAATGATGTGCGAAGCGACAAAGAGCCTTATCTATGTTTATTTGGACTA
>DWMZ01006708.1:0-10183 GCA_018249855.1 Eueides tales michaeli | reverse complement strand
AATTTGAACGAAGCAGGATTTGAACCTGCGCCTCTTGGAATCCGTCCAAGCGCTCTGACCACTAAGCCATTCGTTCTCACCAAGCTCCGTCGAAATTTTTATACGCTTGTTACAACTTATTTATGTTGTTAACATCTCTGTAGAGAGATTTTTACAAATTTCCGCTACCCAAAGAATTCCTTAGAATAGTTTGGCAAGAGAGAATGCTATTTATTAAATATTTTTACTATTTTTAAAGTGTTATTCCACAGGGACATAGGAAAGAAAAATACTAAATTTAAAAACATAAAAATTTGAACGAAGCAAGATTTGAACTCGTGTATTTTTATACGTTTTTAAATTTACTATTTTTCTTTCCTAAGTATGGAATAACACTTTAAAAATAGTAAAAAAAAGACCATTTTTGTTTATTTTCATTGATATCTATATAATTAATATGTACAAATATGTAATTAGTATATATATGGAAAATGTGTTATTACTATTCTTAGATATTTGTAACGCTTAATAAAATTCTCCTAATTAATTTAGAATAAATGAGGTTTTTAATAGAAAAAATATTAAAACTAATTTATTTAATTTTTATTAATAATTGTGTTTTAAATTTAGTTTGCATCTTAGAGTACAATTATTACTACTCTGGTAAACACGTGAAGCTGAATTCCACTAAATGTAAAAATTAAGTAACTGAGTGTCTTAACAGTAGGTCCCTCTGGTTGGTTATAATGGTGGGTGAATAAGCATTTTTATTAAGTAAACTACTATATTGATTTGCTGAATGCTATATAATCGTAAAAGAATGACTTGTTATAATTTATTCTTTGTATATAAATAAGGAAAAAAACATTATATACATTACAGTTTATAGTTAAATTGTAAATAGGTCACAAGAAAATATTCCGAACGTGATACTTTAAGTGGTAGTTCTCTTTAGTTTTTACTCAGTACATTACTGGCAGAGTGACAAAATGCGTGGACCTTCAGCAATTTATGGATCGTTTTTAATGGCATGATTCACGGAAAGGGCTTATTAAATCTTTATTATTGTTTACTTCGTTGAGGTCGATTAGCGGACATCTGGGTAAGAAGGGTCAAGTGAAATGATTTTTGTATTTTTTAAAAAGTACTTTGTTTTTTTTTTCATTTAATATCAAGATGTTGCTATACTATAAAAGCTTGTATTTTTTATTATTAATTATTTATCTTTGTCAACTGATAACACATAATAATAATAATATATTTATTATCAAAAGTTAGAACATGACTATGAAAACTTAACTCGGTAGTGTCTTCATAAGTATGAAAATACAGACTTATGTGAAATAGCTTCTGCTTTTAGTTTATTTTAGTTACAGTGACGCAATTTGGGCGGGAAAAGGGGAAAATATACTCCCAAGTGGCACCACACCAATTATTACATTCAGATCTATTTTAAATACGTTATGATGGTAAACTAGGCTGTAAAATATAATTGCCAAATAGCAGGATATAAATTATTTATTAATTATTAATGACATAGTATTCATGTAATAAAAACCATTCAAGTGTGAAATCATTCGTGTAATTTCAGGATTGATTAAGGTATAATATTTTTTATCTGTGGTACAATTTTTTAATTTATTGTTGAAGTACAGAACTTTAAAATTGCCAAAATAAAAATCTGTCATTTTAATTTTGGCAATTTTAAAGTTCTGTACTTCAACAGGTAAAAACGGAATGCTTGCAGGTTCAGGCTTGTTGTATATCATGAGGATCTCCTCATGATATACAACAAGCCTGATCTATCAAGGTCACACTTCACGCTATATCTAAGGGGATAGGCAGAGAGAACGGAGCGCCCAACGCTATGGTCTCGGCTTACCTCCTTCACCTCGTCCACTGCCATCAACCCGCACATACATGTCCTGCGGGAGATTCTAATGTTTTACGTGATCCCCCTCGAGTATCATAGACACTGTGTTCAAAGGTCAACCGAGGTCTCCCCTTCCCTCTCTTTCCCATCTTTTCCTTTATAAATATTTTTTACCATTCTATCATAACTCATGCGCTCACCCACGTACCTAAATCGCCTGAGCAGCTTTTCTTCATTCTCGCTGTGACATGACTCCGCATATCCTATGAAGAGATGGTTGTTTTTCATTCGAGGTACAGATTCCTAAAAATATTATTAAGCATTTATTTAATTAAAGAGGCCTGTCGCAGTTGCACAAGCGTATAACTGTTAACGCGACATATTGTGTGTCGATCCTCACTCAAGGAAATGAAATATTCAATATTTTTAAATGAAATATTTAATAATTTTATTTCATCGCTATAGTGACTACAAGACAAAGCGCGGCGTTCCGCCAATCAACACGCAATTCGGCGAAAAGTAGGCAATGGAACGGAGTGATTTAACACTATAACACATAATATTATTATATTAGCAAATAAAATTCGTACAAATTAAAACTGTATAACTTATGTGACGGATCCACAGACATCTAGTACAGTGACAATTAGGTTAATTGAAATGAAAATTTATACTTGACCTAGGACTCCCTGTATTTCAGGTCGGGCATTCTTCCCTGTAGCATCATAAAAATGAAACACTCCTTTACAATTAATTTTAGATTAAGTAATTGTTATATAATTTTAGATTAAAAATTACACATAATAAGAAAAAAGAAATTTTTGAGGCATTGTCTGTTGAGGGGTGAAACTGAACGCTGGGCTTAAATAATTCTTTCCTCAAGTGTGAGTAGACTAGACTAATACCGTTGCCCCATCTAGCCATGACATAATATAAAATCAATATTTTATAGTCCTTATAGTCTTTATTTTTCGAAACTCCTAATACATACATAGTTAGTAACTTTTTTTAAAAAATGGGTCATCTGCTCCAGTTTTACCCTATGTTTATAATGTTTTATCACGTTCAAATTACGTAACATTCAATTTTTTATAGTTTATCTACGTAAGTATATTTAGGCGGAAAGTGGAGAAGAGTGTCTTGGCACTACCAAAGAGTGTTTCCCTGCCATGTGATATGGGACGTATAGCGAGAATCAATTCATTAAATAAATCAATTTCTTAAATAGAATCTATGTAGGATCAATGTTTAATAATATTAATGTTAGCAAAGTAACTTTTGAACGAACTTGATATGATGAATGAATTGTGTTGCATGTTCTGCTAAAATGTTGTGAAATTATTGGCATAATATTAAAAAAATATAATATAACATATATGTACTGGAATATAAACCAAAACATATAGGAATAAAGTATTAAATGGTAATAATATGAAAAAATGGACACTAGCCAAGAGCTTCGCGAAATTTGAAAGCATAATAAATAAAGATGATGCAACTAGATTTTGTAGAAATATCGATATTTAATATTTTATTTTTATTACAGCTATAATAAATTTAATCGATTTTATATTTACAATGAGTTTAACATTTTATTAAAAAAATATATAATTACTAATGGATATTTAAATTGAGAAGCCATATTCATATAAACAAACTTTTTAAACCATAGTAAGTATATTACTATTTAGAAAACATATAAAAAAAATAATGTGGCAGAATTTGAACCCCAACCATTTGGATCCCATTTCTTCCCTAAGCGTGGATTAATATTTAAAAGATAGTATAAATTAAGTTTAAACTGCTTTTACGTCAAACGTCCCGGAATACCGTCGCCACGCATTAGGAAATTCCACCATTTTGTATATTTTTCCGACTACCTCGAATGTTGTGGCTTAAAATCTGAAATTAATCATATATAACAATGAATTCACCTTACTCATTGGTTTTTATTTTATATTGTAAAAGTCCTTTTGTAAATTTATTATATATCTTTATCAATACTGGATATTTATGATAGGAATTAAATAGCATAATCCTTAAAGAGGAATAGATGTAATATTTTTATTTTGCTATTTTAAAGAGCAAAAATTAACAAACAAATATTTTTACATTTAAATTAAAGCCTTTTTTTAGTATATAAAAAAGTTAATTACACAAGTTAGGACGTGTCTTATAACGGCATATGATTTCACTTCATTTCTCAAATCCGACGAAAAAAATACCAAGGTAAATTGTACTTAACGAGAAGGGGAACGATAAAGAAATACTAAAGGAGCTTGAATGATATTAATATATTAAATCATAAGTCAAAAGCATTGAGGCCTAAACTATTAACTAACTTAATAACCATTGAGGTCTATCGTGGTGAAGGGGCACAAGCGTGTGACTGTAAACAGCAAGTTATGGGTTCAATCTCCATTTGAAAAAGTTAAATATTTCATATTATTTTGAATTATCATATTTAATATTTTATAATGCCCGGCGTTGAGTTCCGTCATTCAGAAAGCAACGTCTGAAACTAAGTGGAAAGTGGAGAACGGAACGTAATGTCTTAACACGAGGTTCCCCAGGGTCCCTCTGCCTACACTGCCATGTGCGTGAAACAGCGTGAAATTAAAACAAAAACTAACCATTTACTAAAATTTACTTTACTTTGTTTGCATATACACGAAACATTATATACTGCACTACAAACTTTATTTTCTTCTTTCATTTTGTGTTAAAAAGGCTAATTAAGATGTGTTATATTACACACAAGTGACGTGCCCCTCCTACGCTTTGTAGCGCACATGGTAGGATTGCTCCTTTTGCCCTTTATTTATATCCAGAGTACTACTGATGTGTGTCCTTTGATACAACTTGCTAAAGACATGAGAATATTGTTCAGAATCTAGAAGTGGCAAAAATATACAATTATTTAGTGGGAAACGGAAGTGGAACGGAGTGTCTTAACACTAGGTTCCCAAGTTCCCTCTGCCTACCCTGCCATGTGCTGTACATGCTATGCGGATACAGCGTGAAGCTGAAACAAAAAACAATAATACTATAGACGCTAAAAACATGTCAGTAAACCATTTTATATTTAAATATTATTATGTTTAAACTATGTATATGTATCCTTTTTAGAAATGAAATTTATTTACTTCTTTGCTTTTCAGAATGATGATATTTCATATTACATACATTATACAGTAAAAGTTTGACACCTCCATATGATCTGGAGATATGTGGTCTTGATAAGGTCATCATATAAGGATTCCGTTTTTTCCGTTCGGATACGGAACCCTAGAAAAAACAAATTAAAAATCATACACACCACCTGTGCAATTGAATGTCGACATTTCTTAGTATTTTAAGTAATGAAATTTCGCAAAATGAACAAATCATTCCCGCGATACGTTTCACATTCCAAGTACAATACGTATAATAAAGGGGTAGCTTTTCTGAGAACTTGGATCGAACAAATTACGACCCTATATGTTATTTCACCATCAGAAAGAAATAAAGTTCTAGTAAAGAAGATACTAATATAAGATAATTTAGTCATATAGAGATTATAATTATTAAAACAAAACATTAATTGTTATATTGCAGTTTTATAAAGCATTTTAACATTTTTTAATGTTTATTTGACACTTCATAAAGAGATTCCGCGCTAGTTCAAATTTAGCGAATATTTCTAGTTTTTCACACAATTTTTTTAAAAAAAAGATTCAAAAACTATTTAAGCAGATTATTCTTGAAATGTTCATAACACATTTAGTGAACGGCACTTAGCCACGCTGCAAAACATCAATCAGCGTGTTCAAGCCAGTTTTCCTAAGAAAATCATCATTGTTACTAGGTATAACATCCAAAAATAGGCCTGTCTTTAATCCAAATGCGTAGTTTCGCGGGTGTCCACATAAATCAGATGGCGCCACGTTTGTGAATCAGCGTCGCCGGCGCACTTCTTTCAGTTAATTCAGTATATTTAAAAATTACAAGCTGAATAGATGTATGAGTCATTTGAAAATTTGTCTTATAGTTATCAATTTTTACTCACTCACTCAGCTTCACGCTGTATCCCGCACATGGCAGGGTAGGCAGAGGAAACTTGGGACCTAGTGTTAAGACACTCCGTCCCGTTCTCCACTTTCCGCCGAATTTGAGGCATTGCGTGTTGAGTGGCGGAACTCAACGCCGTGTTTTGCCTTATTATGATTTTTTATAAGTTGTAACTAAATATTGCCTCCTTTCTTAGTGATAAAATGACGCACTTTCACACACGACACGGTCACAGTTTTGTTTTAAATAGACATAAATTAATTTCTGTCAATATTATATGCAATTTTAGTAATGAAAAGACCAGATGGCCATATCTATGACGCGTGTTATTAAAGCGTATGCAAATAAAAAAGTAGTTGTCGTGAAGTAAAAACAAAAAGTAGTTAAATGTGAATTTAAAGGAAGGCTCTAGGGGGTGATGTCTCCTACTTTTTGTGATTACAGTCTTCCTTAGGAAGTTCATCGTCATCGTGATATGTAAAACGTTACTATGTGAATATACAAAAAATGTTTGTAAAAGTAATAAAACTGCAAGGCCTTCTAACATACTAAATTTTAGCTTAGTGGTCAGAGAGCTTGAACGGTTTTCAAGAGGCGCAGGTTCAAATCCTGCTTCGTCCAAATTTTTATACGTTTTTCAAATTTAGTATTTTTCTTTCCTAAGTGTGGAATAACACTTTAAAAATAGTAAAAATGCCTTCTAACATATTTGTAGGTTATGTAGTAAATAGTTTATATAAATATAGGTAATACATACAAATATAGGTTGTAGGTACCTGTATTTTTTTCTCTTGTGACTGGAGTGAGTGATGACATTAGCTAAATAAAATGGATTTTTCATAATAATTTCTACTATTGCTATGTATAACAAATCAAACTAACAATATTAAATTGTAGGCTAACACCTTTGTATTATATATTTCTTATCACTAATCCTGTGTGTTGTATACATAATGTATATATTTATTTTAATAATATTTTTTTTTGTTATAGATGAAGGTAATTTTTAACTAGATCTTCTTTTTATAATATGCATTCTCATACTGTGTAATATAATCTGTTCTTTACCGTACAACCTCCTTCGTGTATTCTCCATACAACGTGACACTGGTGAAGTGATATGTGCTCAACTGGCACACTCAGAACGCCATAAACAAAGAACCATACCAACAAATCAAACAATAGTAGTAAATAAGTAAGGTAAGTAAATAATTTTTTCAAAGTGATTCTGTAGAATAACTTTGAAAAAAATATTTATTTACACGTATTATTATTCATTGTCAGTCGTACTATTGTTTGATATTGTCAGGTCAATATTTGTATGTTATACATATAGCTACATATAAATATATAATAGACTAGTGGAAATTTTAAGAGGTTTATATTAAATTATTCAAATGTATGCTCATATAACTTTTAGCCCCGAGCAAATTCTTATTTTGCACTTTTGTAGTCAATAATAAACACGTATTATTATTTTTCTCTAATTTTATTTTCAGAAAAAAAGAATAAATTATTTTTGTAATTCTTTAATTTTATTCTAAATTCTTCATGCATTTTATATTTTATCTACATTTACAAATATTTTTATTTTATTTTATAATGTTTTAAGTAATAATACAAAAATGACTAAAGTTAACGATTATAAATGTCGGAAAACGATTATCGATCGACTACTCCTTCTGGTTAACCTACATCATATAGTACAGCGTTTCAGTATATAGTCGCCGCTGAACACGAATTTAGGTTCGATTCTCAATTGGGAAATATCTGGTAAATCAACACGAAACGCGGCGTAGAGCTTCATCAATATATACCCAATGTCCCGAAAATTAAGAGAAATGGAATGTTTTGCCGCTAGGTTTCATTTGTTTACCTTCAACTTAAAAAGAAATGTGTACGTTTACTTGAAAAATAGCAGAAAAACTACTATTCTTAATAAAATCACGTAAGTAAATAGAATACTGATAAGACTATATTAATATTTCTACATCAATATTTATATAGATTATATAGGGCAACCCCGGCGAAATTAAGCTTGTGACGATTCAATAGGGTAACGCGCTGCTACCATTTGTTATATTTGTTATTTATATTATGAGGTTTTACAGCGACAATGTTATTGTTTTCATATTCACATGGCAGAATAGGCAGAGGGAACTTGAGAATCTAGTGTTAAGACACTCCGTTCCGTTCTCCACTTTCCGCCGAATTTAAGACATTGCGTGTCGAATGGCAGAACTTAACGCTGTGCTTTTTCTTGTTATGACATACAGAACGAATAAATAAAAATTATACACTCACACTACTTAATTTTATTTAAGTTACTAGTTTCTTCCTCTTTTCTCAGATCTGAGGATTACGGTAAGTTAACAGGTGGTACCTGTTTACTTAACATAATCCTCAGATCTGAGAAAAGAAAAAAATCCGAAAGAATCTTAGCAAGACTTTTTTTTATTTATTATCAATTGCCTTATTAATAAATAATATGGTTTGTGTTATTTGTTTTATTACAAATGATTTTAGATAAAAGTAAATAAACTTATTACTGATTTTATTTATAATTAACATTTAACTGTGGAAGTAAAAACGTCATATGTTATTCTCAAAAAGTCTTTAAATCTTTTTTTTCATTATTTACAAAACCTTAATTTTAGTTAATTACATACAATAAATGATTGCAAAAGAAATTAAAGCAATATATGTACAATTTCTAAACAAATTCGATATAAACTCACTCAATAACTAACAAAACGTTTCATAGTAAAGTGCACCCCAGTCCCCAGCTCGGGGGCAAGGCGCCGCGACGTCGCGCCGCCCGGCGCCAGTCGCTTCCCGACTATACTGGACTGTACAGTACACTATACTCCATATCGATATTATACTTATTAAGGATTGCATTAGGGTTAATCAAGTAATGCTATAGATAATTGAGGTAGGTTGTAGGTTCGATGTCCTCTTGGGGAAATGAATTTTCATTTCATCGCTTGATAACAAGATACAGCGTGGCGTTGATTTTCTCCATTAAATTCGCAATGTCTCAATAACTTGCCGGGTATGCGAGAATGTAGTGACTTCGTGTGTTTTATCTCTATGATTTTTACAGTTTTACAATTTTGTTTTTTTTTTTAGCTTCACTGTATCCCGTACGAGTCAGGGTAGGCAAAGGGAACCCGGGAACCAAGTGTTAAGACATTCCGTTCCGTTTCCCACTTTCCGCCGAATTTGAAGCATTGCGTGTTGAGTGGCGGAACTCAACGCCGCACTTTGCCTTATTACCAGAGCGAAAAAATGAAACATTAAATATTTAAATTGAAAATTTCATTTCTTCATTGAACCCAGGATCTGTCGGTTACAGTCACAAGTTTGTGCCGCTGCGCCACGACGGGCCTCAACTATTTTGCTTTACTATTTATATATATTGTATATACACTTTAAGCATTTTTTGGTCAAGCGCATTAGATTCGTGCTTAGTTTTTAGTCGTCTAATACTCAATATATTTTTTGCGTTTTACAATAACACTATATTTTTTTTATCTGACGAGGTTATTTTTTTAATGTAATTAAATACACCTAAACCGTATATGAGCTAAATATTATTATTCTCATTTAAAACAATGTATAAAGCCTTCAAATGTAGAGTTCTTCATTAATTATAGTAGCCTTTTTTTAGTTCACAATGAATCTCGCATATAGTAGGGTAGGTAACAGGTTAAAAGGAACCTGGCAAACTAGTGCTAAGGCACTCCGTTCCTATTGAGACTATTTTGTTTCCCACTTTCCGCCGAATTATTGACATTGGTGTCGAGTGGTGAAACCAACCTCACACCTTGATATCAAGACAAAAAATTGAAAATTTTAAATATTTAATTTCCTCAAGTGGGCATCGAACAGGTGTTTACAGGCGCACGTTTATGCTCCTGCGCTACAACCGGGCTTAATTCGCTTCTAACATAAAAAAAGGTTGTCCATTTGCTATATTTTTTTGTATTTCAATATATTATATATATTCTGCGTTTACCTTAGATCTTGTAAACTCTTAAAATCTCAACCTCTCATAGTGTAAATTGATCTTAACAATCTTTAACGCTTCATAGCAAAGTCGATGCACGACGCCGAAGCGGCGGCTTGCTCTGTACTACGCAATAGGAAACACCTTCATATGAGTGGAATAAACAAATACTAATTAGGCAACTGCATCCACTAATACATGCAAATTACTTTATAGCACGTTTGTTTTATTTTATTTTTAGCTCAGTAAGGTCAAATACTCTTGAAAAA